>JBBBDQ010000715.1:0-25000 GCA_037127315.1 Ascarosepion bandense
ATATATATATATATTAGTCATCCACATACAACCCTGTTTCACTGTATCACAGTGTGGCTAGACGCATCCACTTACTTCTGGTCGGATCGAAGCTCAACTGCTGATTTGGTGTCAGTCGGAGTTGCTACTCCCTAAGTCATAGGCGCATGGAATTAGAGCAGGGAAATTTTAACCTGCTTTTTATAAGCAGTGTATACACACGCCAGTCACCAAAAGAACTCAATTCATTTCTGAAGAGTCACGCATATATTGCAGAAGTAAAAATTGTTTTTAAATTTTCTTCTCTAGAGAACTCAATCGTAATGAGAGCATAATATATTAGTCATCCACATACAAGCCTGTTTCGCTGTATCACAGCTCATCAGTGTGGCTAGATGCATCCACTTGCTTCTAGCCAGGATCGAAACTCGAATATATATATATATATATATATATATATATATATATATATATATATATATAGTCATCCACAGACAGATCTGTTTCACTTTATTACAGCTCATCAGTACGGCTTAGACTCCGGCCGCTTCCTAACCCAGGATTGAAACCCGACCGAATTGGCGTCAGTCGTCGATTCTGCCCCTAGGCTATATATATATATATATATATATATATATATATATATATATATATTTTAACGAAACTTGGTTCTAAGCAACCTAAGTAGATATTCTGTTTTTAATTAAACAGTATTTTATATTTATATCTACCGGCCTTATTATTTTACGATAAATTTTATTATGAAAATGTGTGCTATCCAGCAGGATTCGAACTTGTGACCCCTATTTACATAGGGGAAGCTACCATTTGATCTGGTACTGTCTTAACCACTCGACCATGAATAGCCTCTTGATCAGACGAGGTTTTTATCATGCTTATATAACACAATTTTCTCGTCTGATCAAGAGGCTATTCATGGTCGAGTGGTTAAGACAGTACCAGATCAAATGGTAGCTTCCCCTATGTAAATAGGGGTCGCAGGTTCGAATCCTGCTGGATAGCACACATTTTCATAATAAAATTTATCATAAAATAATCAGGCCGGTAGATATAAATATAAAATACTGTTTAATTAAAAACAGAATATCTACTTAAATACGAGTATCGGTAAAAATAATATTCAAAATAATTCATTACATATATATATATATATATATATATATATATATATATATATATGCAGGTTTCATTAAAAATGACCGAAAGGTATTATCATTAAGTTTTAAACTACTGTTAACTCAGTGTAGCATGATATCTAAGAAAAGTAAAGTATTGTTTTTTTTCCATTGCATATGTGAATTCTATTGTATGTTGAACTTTGTCTAGTTTATTTACAAGATCAGGTAAGTCAGTATCATGAGGAGCTATTACTAAAGAGTCATCAATATATTGGAAGTATGCTAATTGTAGAAGTAAAATATTTTGGAAAAGAGCAGATTTGAGAAATTCTAAGAAAATACATACCATAACTCTACTAACGGACAATCTCATTGGTAATCCAAATTTTTATTTATAAAAGTTATTATTAAATGTAAGATATTATTGATTGGTGATGAGACGACAAATTCTTATTATTTTAGTTACTGGTAAGGAGAGCTTTATCTTTGATTGTTTTAGATGCTATTTTTAAAAATTTCAGCATTTTTCAACTGAGACGTTGATGTAAAGGGATTTTATATCTAGACTGGCTATGAGTTTGTCAATCATATTTGTTTCCTTTTTCAAGTAGGTTGCCTGAATTTTTTATTTGTGATGGAAACAAAAACAAAAGAAATCTAAATGAAATAGGCTAGATTTTATATACAAAACAAATATAACAAAATTTATTTTAAATTTAAACTTCCCAGCATCTCTCATTTGTGAACATGAATGTAGACATAAATTTAGTCTGAGGACGTCCTAAAGAACAAAATGTACCACATGAAAACTTTTTCCACTTTATCATACATCTTTCCCAAAAAATTGTTCATGATATATAAAAAGTATATATTGTTATGCCATATATTTGTGTGTGTGTTTTTTTTTAAATTTCAGATATAAATAAAAATATATTTTTAAAAGGAAAATATGAATAAAGACAAAAGAACTTAGCCAATACGTTTTGCCATGTGTGTGTGTGTGTGTGTGTGTGTGTGTGTGTGTGTGTCTGAGAGAGAATCAGAGGACAAACTGCATTGACTAAAACAAGTTTCCCTTTTATCTTTATATATATATATATATATATATAGTCATCTGCAGACAGATCTGTTTTGCTGTATCACATCTCATCAGTACGGTTAGAAATCCAATTAATACTAGCCAAGATTGAAAGCCAACCGAATTGATATCAGTTAGTAATTCTTTCTCTGAGCTATGGGTGCTTGGTAGAGGAAGGTGGACTTTTAGTCTGTTATATACAATGTAAACATACGCCAGTAGCTGAGTGTGTTCATATTCATTACTGAATGAACAATATATATATATTTATATGTACACAGAGAAATTTTTATCGGTATAATTAACTCTGTTGTCACATTAAAAATGAAGTCTGTTTTTAAATCACTGAAGGGAAAATAAAAAGAAATCTATTAGCATCCTGATTTCCTCTACTTACAAAGGAAATATAAGGGATCACAAGGTTATTTTCTTATTAATATAGAATAATACCTACAATGAATAAACAATAGAATATATTACAGAAAAGTTAATTTTGTGGGGTTGAGAGGAGAGTTCTTGATCTCTAACTTGAAGAAAAATGTATTGTTTTTTTTTTGTTTTTTTTACTTTTTATTTTTGTTAAGTTGATCCACAGTAAGTAGCACTCTGTAACAATTTCAAATTTAGTATTTTTTTAAAACGTGTCTTTTGGGTAATTTTATAATTGAACAAAGAACTTTTAGAGTGGATACTATCATAAAGTTCAAAGTCTAAGTTTTGTAAGAATGTATAAGTCGACTATTTTTAAATATCTTGTATAACAAAAAGAAATGTTAAAAGGCAAAAATTAGTAGCCCAGATCTCGTATCTTTTCAACTGACTGATTTATTTTGAGAGGTAGTTATTATCACCAATGAAATTACAGAAATAGTGTTGTCTTGTTCCATCTTTTCTGAATACTGAAAATTTGTTCAAGACAAAAGCTGTAGTTTGAAGAATCTTAATTTAGTAGCTAAAATAAACTTTGGAAAATATCCTCTCAACAGGAAATGTTTTTTTTTAACTCCAAAATTCTTAAATTGTAACAGTGATTTTTGGCACTGATTTTTAATTGGTCTGTACTTATTTTTATGCATTCCTTAACTAAGGAAATGGCTTAAATCAAAGTGTAGCTTTTTCTTTCAGTTCAGTAAACAACTTCAAACTCTAATTTTAAAATCTTCTTTGAAACTATAACAATCATAATTTCCTTTCATTCAAATTAAAACTTGAAACTTGTATTCCTTTTTGCAATTCTCAAATAAGTTAAGAAAGTTTTGAAATGTGTACAATGCAAATAATTTTCTTTCAAAGATGTTTGTTAAGTTGCCATCCCATAATTATTTAAGGCAAGCAAATACTTTTTATATCTTTTTTTAATGTATTTTGTGCTTTAGATGATTCTTTCTGCTGAAATGTTACTCCCTTTCTTTTTGAATGTTTGTTTTTAATGAATCTTAAAGCAGTTGCAAATACAAACCTTAAAACAGTTTGTCAGAAAACATGCAATGAGAAAAATTATTTTTATTTTTTGATGGAAATTTATTGAATCAATAAAATTTTAATTGGATATTGATTAATCGAAAAATTCTGAGTTTTTAAAATTTAATAGCTTCACATTGAACAACCATTTCTTTTTAGGTACCAAAAAGTACAAACTTAGAACTAACATTCCTTCCTTTTGTCGAAGTTCTTTCTTTAAATTATCGAAAAATTCCCTTCATTTTAAATTCAATTAGAAAAATATAACAATTGCCGCTGTATTCAGCTCACAAAGTTGCTAAAATCTTTAAAGGATAAAAAAATAATAGCTTTATATTTTGCAATTTTTGAAGAGATCTTATTTTAAAAGATGTTCTGATTTTGTAAAGACTGATTACAATATAATTGATTAAAATAAATATTCTTGTGAATTTTTCCAAAATTGTTAATAATCGAAGACAAGCAAATTATCAACGTTTTGTGGATTATTTTTTGTTTTTTGTTAATACAATTTTCTAAAATGCAGTCAGTATCGGAATAAAAATTTATTTATTGTACTCAAATTTATAATGCATTTGTCTAGCTTTTAGTCATAGATGTTAACAAGGCTGTAGGTTTTGTATGTATTTTATGTGAATGCATTTTCAACATTTAAACAAAGAAGATAGAAGCTTCCAAAACCTGAGTTTTTAATAGGACCATTTAATCTTTTTGTGGTGACTGTAGTGAAACAAAGTTCTTATTGTCTCTTTGGTATGTTCATTTTCTGTTTGGTCCAGGAGTTAGAGTAGGTAAGTATCAGCATCATATTAAAGGTTGAGCTCAAGTTAGCTATGTGCAGAGTTGAAACAACCAAAGGCAAGTTTCTAATTAATTTATTGTTGAAAAGTCAAACATGGTTATCAGATGTTTGTTTTCTTTTTCTTGGTTTAGAAGTTAGGGTAAGTCAGTACAAGTATTGTTACTATGCTCTTGTAGTAATTCATGTAGAAATTAATTAAAATCAACTCTCTTTTTCACTATTACAAAAATTCACAATGATGTGTGAAAATCCTGGTTTTCCCAAATAGAAAAAGGATTGTGCTTAAGAAACGGTTGGAACCAGATTTCGCAAGTAGGTGTTAAAATGATTTTTGATTATAAGAGCAACTTGCAAGACCAAAAAGGACTTTGTGTGTAAGTTCGAAAAATCTAAATTACAATAAAAGGACTTCATCAGTGTCAGTCAGTCAGTCAGAGTCAGATGGGAGCTGATAGACAAAACATCAAAAATGTAACTTCAACTTCAAGTGACTCAGACATTGTCCTTTTTTTCTTTCTCCTTATCTCTTTTAACAATTACTATTAAGGACATTTTTTACAAACTCTTGATACCTAACTTTCTTGTTGAACACTAATTTCTACAAATTCTTGTTATTCCTTCTTTTAATAAATTTCTATTTTAACATACAAAATGTATATTTTATTCTTACACTATTCTACACATTCCAACCTGCAACCAACCTTCTGATAATTCTTCTAATGATAATTCTGTATAAAACTTGTAAGCTGTAGGGAGTTTGGTTAAGTAAGATACAAGGCTGAATACAAGAAAAATTAACCAGCTCCCTACGCTACAGTCACACTCAAGTCAGCTTTGTGCTGAGTTGGAATAACCAGAGAGAAAACTTAATAGGTTGAGTTTTTGAAAAAAACATGCGAGCACCATGCTTTTGGAAAGTAAGAGGTGAATTCAGTAGTTGGGGAACTGAGGAAACCAGTGCTGCACATCTTGGAGCAAAGAGGAGAAAAAAAGTGAGGCAAGGAAATGTTTGCCTTTTTTTATAGGCTTCAACAAGCCACCTAACGACATTTGACAAAATCAGATAATCATATTTGCAAGTCCGCTACTCATAGTATGATAGGAAAATGTTGTTTTTTCTTTCTTTTTATTATTCATTATTATTTTTTTTTTATCAGTTTTATTTCAGTTCCACACAATTTCTTCTGGTGATGTAGTCATCTATTTCTGTTTAGTTCAATGTTCTAGAGATATAATAAAAAACAGGCTTTCAAGCATACCAGCTCTTGTACAATCACAGAAGTTAAGCAATGTCAAGCCTGGTCAGTAACTAGATGAGTGACTGTTTGTGAATACCACATGTTATAAGCTTAGATGTGGTTAAAGGCTCAGAATTGTTAATTGGAGAGCCAAGTTCCAATTCCCATTGGGGTTGTTATATTTACTTACATGCAAATACTCTTGGGGAAATGTATCAATCCACTTCTTCTACGCCATCTATGAGTCAATTAGTAAGATTTGTGTCACTAAAAAATTATCTCTACCAAAAAATTCTTACAATCTAAAGATATTTTCTGTCTTTCGATAAATTGAATAACTCTCCATAATTATTCTGTGTTAGAACATTATCTGTTTTAGTAAGTATTGAATATAAATAAGAAAATTCAAGCACCTCTCTCTCTCTCCCTCTCTTTCTCTCTCTCAATTTATAATGTAAGTTTGTTATAACAAATTAGCTATTTTGTTTCAACACTTTTTTGTCTTGTCAAGTGATGGTGCTGATTGCAAGATGAAGAGTTTTAAAAGGTTCAAAACTAACCAAAACCCCTCAGTAACGGAGATATGGTTACGTAGTCTGTGATGACCAATCAAAATAAAAGTAAATGCTAATTTGAAAAACATAACATACCCTAAAACCAATTTGTTGGTGCATGAAAATTAATGTTTGATTAAAATAGAAATCAGTATTCCTAAGTGACTATTAATTTCACTTTGAAATAAGAATTAAAATTCATTTTAAAAAATTATTACAAATTAATGTTAGAAATTTCAAATTCTAAATTTAACTGAGCATTGCGCTTAAGGTATTGGGTATATATATATATATATATATATATATATATATATATATATATTTGAGTATTCAAGAAGTTTCACAAAGCATATTGGAGCTCTCAAATCAGGAACACATTTGATACACCCTAATGTGTATAGTTAACTCTCAAGATCACATTGTAACATATTTTAGATTTAATAGATATTTTTTCATGAATATTCCCTTTTATTTCAAAATATTATATATTAATAAACTAGGATAAATTACTTTTCTTTCTTTTTAATTATCAAATTAGCATCAGAGATATCAATTATGATTCTATAAAATGCAAAGTAGAAGCCTACTCGGAAAGAAGAGCTAGGATCATTGAAAAATAGAATATGTTGAATAGTAAAGAAGTTTCACAAAGCATATTGGAGCACTCAAATCAGGAATACATTTGATACACCCTAATGTGTATAGTTAACTCTCAATTTAATAGATCTTATTGTAACATACTTTAGATTTAACAGATATTGTTTCATGAATATTCCCTTTTATTTCAGAATATTATATATTAATAAACTAGAATAAATTACTTTTCATTTTTTATAACCAAAGTTTTTTAGATTCTGCTGAAAATAAATTTTATTTTTGAGAACATGTGACTTGATGATAGATTTTAGCTAAGATTTGGCATCACTGCAAAAAAGGGTCATGAACCATACTATCACATAGGTTAGTAAATATTGCATATTCTTTATGATTTAAGAATTTTAGATTGTACTGTACATTAAAGTATTTTTGCATTTAAAAAATAAAACATCTTTGGATTTAATGGCTGATATTATTGATACACCCAAATGTGTATAGTTAACTCTCAATTCGATAGATCTTATTGTAACATATTTTAGATTTAACAGATATTGTTTCATGGATATTCCCTTTTATTTCAGAATATTATATATTAATAAACTAGAATATTAAAGAAGTTTCTCAAGGCATATTGGAGCTCTCAAACCAGAAATACATTTGATACACTCTAATGTATAACTCTCATTTTAATTCATCCCATTGTAACATATGTTAGATTTAACAGATATTGTTTCATGAATATTCCCTTTTATTTCAGAATATTATACAATCTGACAGTAATGGTCCATATATGATACACATTTGGACAACCATGTCTCTCTTGTTTTATAACTTACTTGACAGAAATCTTATTTCAGTAGGTTCCAATTTCTTTCTGTGATAGACTGGTTTCTAACCAAGGCTATAGTACCAGACCTGCCCTATTTTTTAATTCATAGCTGGAAAGAAGAGAGATGGATTCATGCTTTTCTTAAAGGTAGTTGCATGTCATCAAGTTTAACAAACCCAACTGGAATTCAAACTCACCTCTCTGATTTCTCATTCCAAGCAGTTATCCACTATACCACCCACACATTATACATTAATAAACTATAATAAATTACTTTTGATTTTTTTATAATAACCAAATGTTTTTAATTTTGCTGAAAATTTACTTGTGAGAATGTGTCTTTTCATGATTGATTTTAACTAAGATTTGTAAAGGGTTAGACAGTCAGGAAGGTGAGTAAATATTGCATATTCTTGATTATAATTTCATAATTTTTTATTGGCAGACCTGAAGGAGACTACCATCACCTTTAAATTTGTTGTTTTTCATTTTTTTTTTTTACTTTTTTCAGTGCAGTCTTATCAATTACACCATAAACTTTCCGATTGACAAAAAAAATTAGGAAAAAATTCAATATTTCAACAATGGGGGGGGGGGGGGCAGTGTTTTTCATACAACGTTATAGTAAATCGATCCTCTATTTTGGAACCACTCGCCCGTACAACATTACCACCACCTGTAAATTGGTTGATTATCATTTTTTTTTTACTTTTTTCAGTGCAATCTTATCAATTAAACCTTAAAGTTTCCAATTGACAAAAAAATTTGTAAAAATTTCAACATTTAAACAATTTTAATGGGGGGGGGGGGGCTCAGTTTTTCATACAACTTTATAGTTAATCGATCCTGTGCAATTAACTTTTTTGCTTGTGCATATTCAACTACTGAATCCTTTGCAAAATTTTTGAATAAAGCCATTCTTGAAGTTTCTTAAGAAGATACCATTGTAAGAACTGAAGAAAACTTGGAAAAGACAAAAACAAGAGCAACAACTCGTCCCAAAAAAACCAAAGCAAAGCAACCCCAACTCGAGTGGTTTCAAAATGGAGGATCGATTTACTATAACATTGTATGAGAAAGTGAGCCTCCCACTAAAATTGTTTAAATATTGAAACTTTTTCAAATTTTTTTGATAATCAGAAACTTTATGTAATAACCGATAAAACTGTGCTGAAAAAAGTAAAAAAAAAAAAATGAAAAACAACAAATTTAAAGGTGGTGGTCGTCTCCTTCAGGTCTGCCTTTTTATTGTAATGCTTTTTTATTATATCTTTCAAGTGATAAAATGGCTTCTAAGATTACAACTCAAACTGATCAGTCTCTCTTTTAATTTTATGGTTGGATTAAATGTATATGTATATTTATAACATCTTTTTTTTTCTCCCTAGATATCAAAATGGAACAAAATGTTGATACCTGAAGACCAGGTGAGTTGAAATATCTCTGAGATTTTACTGAAAGCTATTCAGATTATTATGTCTTTACAGTTAAAATAAAACAATTCTCTTTTAATTCATTAAATTGACAGAGGATCATGCTTCAATGTTTAAATTTGTTTCATATTTATTTATATTTGAACCTTTTTGATAAAGTATTAAGAAATGGAAAAATATTGCTAAAGCGTTACATAATATCAGTTCTTTTATATGCCAGAAAATTCTGGACAATCTTCTCATGGATGAAGAAGTGACTAGAAGCAACCGAATTGTGGTTCTAAAGAAAGTTGCTGAAAATAACATGTGAGCAACAACGACATTTTAGAGAAAATAGAAACAATAAGTATATTTATACTTAACATCAGGAAGAGGCAGTTGAAATTTCTAAGGCACATAATGGGGTAAGATCGTTTGAAGACAAAAGTGACAAAGGAAAACTATGCATAAATTACCTAGCAACATTGAGTAAAAAGTTTAGGAGAGATAAAAAATAGACAAAATTTTTAAGAGCCACAAAAGAGTCAGTCAGTTAAGTGCCGTAGTGCTTTGGGCGATCATGTCTCAAAAGAGACCTGACTGACTAGGTAGAAGATTATCCCACAGTAGGTTGCCATTACTTTCTGCAGTAGACTGGTTGCCAACCAAACTTACAGAATCCAATCTGTTTTATTATTTAACCCATAACTGGAGGGAAGAGATGGATTAATACCTTTCCCAAGGGTATTTGTGAATGAAAGGAATTCTACTGGAATTCGAACACAGCACCCCAATTTGTCATTCTGAGTTGATATCCACTGTACCACAACACACATCTGTGCCAGAAAGGATAGTAAAGAGCAATGATTGTCAACATCGTGAAGGGACATGGTACATAGAAAAAGTACTGTATTTTTTTGTTTAAAAAAATGCTACAGCTTGGAAGATGCACCTTAATATTGGAAAGAAATTTCTAACAAAATAAAAAAAGTAAAATTCATTCTTGTACCACAACACATTCACCATGCTTCCCTTGTATACTGGTGCCATGTATTGTTTACATTAATCACTCATCCGATTTTGCTTGTATGGCAATGACATACTAGTTGGTGGTTAGTAAATATACTATATGTCTTTGATTGTCTAAGAGTGGTTTTATTTGTATTTATTTCTGAGATGAGTAATTTTCAATCTTGGTTGATATAGATGTTATAATAGACACAGTTTTGACCAAGTACCTTCTGGGCATCATCAGGTGTCTATTGATTGGCTGATAAAGATTATCTTCTTGATTATTGGGATATATCCAGTTATTTTTCTTTCTTGTTGGATGGGGTGGGTCACCAAGAATTGAACTCATGACCACTAGATGATACTAATGCATGTATAACCAACTACTATGCCAATCCCAAAGGACTTTAGTAGTACATTTTTGAAGCCTTTTATATTCAGTATCAGATGGTTTTGACAACTGGATTATGTTAGTGGGTTCATGCCAATAATCTGTATTTATTTCTGAAATGAGTAAATTCAATATCTTGGTTTCAAACTATTGTTCTCATCTTGGTTGATATAGATGTTATAATAGACACAACATTTCGACCAAGTACCTTCAGGTCATCATCAGGTGTCCATTGATTGGCTTATATGGATTATCTTGTTGATTAATGTGATATATCCTGTGAAATCAGTTATTGTTCTTTCTTGGTACATCACTATCAGATCCTGAAGGACTTCAGTGGTATATTTTTGGAGCCTTTTATATTCAGTGTCAGATGGTTTTGACAACTGGATTATGCTAGTTGGTTATACATGTGCTAGTGGTCATGAGTTCAATCCTTAGATCTGGTAGTGATGCAGCAAATCCAACAAGAAAGAACAATAACTGATTTCACAGGATATATCACAATAATCAACAAGATAATCCATATCAGCCAATCAATGGACACCTGATGATGACCAGAGGGTAATAGGTCAAAATGGTGTTTCTATTATAACATCTATATCAACTAAGATGAGAACAATAGTTTGAAATAATACCAAGATACATGGTTTTATTTTTATAAAAATGAATTAAATATTTAAAAAATATGCATGTAAAAATATAAAATGATCAAAGAAATTTTATTCATCCTCAAGTCCCCAAAACTTGTCTACTTCTGGATTCATGTAAAAGCTCTAAACCATCAACTGCAGAATCATCACTTCTGTCAGTCGCATATAGTAAATGATCCTCACCACCATTACATTTGCCTTGGAAAACGCAAATGTATTTTTCAGGGTATTTTTTACAAAAAAAAATGTGCATTTTGTAAGCCAAAAAATCTGGTGGTTCTTTCTTGGAAAAACATTAAATTATCTAAAAATACTTTGAAGAAATATTTGTCAGGGTCCATTAATCTTGTCTGTTGACATAATAAAAATGAATTTTTTTTTTAGAATTTCTTATATTTTAATCTCTTAGCTAAATACTAAACTGATTATTCACTATTTAATATCTTTAAAGTGAGCTATTCAAGATTCATTGCAAATCTAAATCTAAACGTATTTATAAATGGAACTTTGTCTCTGTGTGTGTGTGTGTGCGTGTCTGTGTGTGTCTGTTACCTATAGACTCCAAAACGGCTGAACCGATTTTCTTGAAAATTTACACAGTTGTACTAGAAGCATCTGTGAGTGTTCTTAGCTAGGTTCTGTGTCAAGGTACCCCCGATAAAAATCGATAATTGAAAAATCGTGTTATAGAAAAAGTGGTCTGATTTTAATCAAATTTGATACACTCATAGACAAAGACATAAGAAACAATATTCAGAAGTTTCAAGATGTTTGTGTGTGTGTCTGTTTATCTGTCTGTATGTCCTTTATACAAATCCACAATTTTTATCCGAGTCTCACCAAACTTCACACAAATATTCTTTAGGCTGAGCCTGAGCTCCAGGACCATGGATTAGTTTTAAAGCTTTCATTACACTCAAGCAACGCTGAGCTATACTGCTAGTTATCAATAAAGCTCATTTTTATTCTCACATTTCTCACTTGTGGCTCCATGCTTTCCAGTCAACTTTAATCTGCAAAAATTTAAAAGTAATTTCAATCACTATCTATTATCCTCCTGATTATTCTTTTCTTCTTCCCACTCGCTATTAAAGTTTCTGTTCCTAATTCTTCCACACCCTGTAACACTTTGTGTCTTAGTAGCTTTACTGCCTTGCATGGATTGACACTGTGTTGTATCACCAAGCTGGATACAACACACAGAGAAAGTGTACTGCGGTATTGTTCAGCACAACAGATAAATAAATATTCTGTGTATATCCGTGCTAAACAGATATACTTACAACACAGAGAAGAGAGGTTTAGATCACAATAGTTGCCAAAGTAATCAGTCTGAATATTACTCAAATAACACTATTCTTTACTTAAATAGACCATTTCAGACTATGGGCCATTCTATCATTGAGAGTGCTGCAGGGGTGTCAGCCACTCTACAACATACTGATTATAAAAAGAATCCGTAACTTACCTTAAAGTAACAATGATATCAAAATCAAAGTGCATTTATATATCATAGATATAACGATATTATATATCAATATAGAACAAAGCACTTCTGTAATATAAAAATGTGTTGGAGGGAAAATGATACAATGAATTTCTCAGATATCTCATGAATAAATTAGAAAATTATTAAACTTGATTTAATAATTCATGTGATTTACAAAGGAACTGACATTTTAAAAACCTAAGCTGTTATCTATATACAACCATTTTCTCAGACCAGGGATCATAAATAGCTTCAAGCAAATGAATCCTTCATCAGAATTTATAAACTGGTACTATAAAATCACTCAGAACTTTACCAAATAACAAAACTGCATCAATTGAAGACTTCCAACACCTACAACAGAATTGGATAACACATGTAACCAGAGGGGAAAATAAGGAGAAAAACAAGATGTTAACTTTCCACACTATCTTAAATAAAAGGTTTGGAAGGAAACTCCCATCAATATTAGGAAGAGCAATAACAGTAAACTTGAGAAGTTTCCTGTAAAACTATTTTCATAAAAATGAAACTTTAAAAATCTCAACGAATAGTAACTCCAACTGAATGAATACCCAATTTTTTCTTTCTATGGAAACACCTAATTTCACCATGAAAAATTATCCTACAATCAAAACTATGAAATTACGAATATGTATTTAAAATATGGCATAGTTATCTCCCCTACATCGACCAGCAGACATTAGCTAGACCAGTCAGTTAAGTGCCATACGTGATACACACTTGGACAATCATGTCTTGAAAGAGATATGACTAACTAGGCAAAAGATTTTCACACAGTAGGTTGCCATTACTTTCTGCTGTAGACTAGTTGCCAACCAAAGCTATAAAAACCCAATCTGTTTTGTTATTTAACCCATAGCTGGAGGGAGAAGCAATATTTTTTTAAGGGTATTTGTGCATAAGTGAATGCAACAAAATCAACTGAAATTCGAACTTGGCTCTCTGATTTCTCATTTTGAGTCAATATCCACTGCACCACAACACATCCGTGCATGATACATTGTCAGTTTGATCATTTGCAGTTTATTTTGTTTCAGAATTAAAATCATTTGTTTCCTTCTCAATGATTCCTTAGAGATTTAGATATCTGTTCTGATTTTAATTTTAATTTATTAAAAGCAAAAGAAATTCCAGAAAAAGTTATGAGAATCTTTGTTAAAATCACTTTATTTTATTGTTCTTTAGATTTTCCATGTTTGCTGGTGCTTCGAGAAAATCCAAGTCAACCGACAGTGGCAGGCATGGAGAGCAAAATTCCTGGCTTTGAAAGGAAGTGAAATTTACTTGTTTGATACTCCACCTGTAAGTGCATCTTAGTCTTTATTCAGAAATTGATTTCAGTTGATGAAAATACATGATTTTCAAAACAAAAATAATACTCAAATGTGATTTTTCATAAAAACTTTTGTACATTGCTTTACTTATAAGATTAGTAACCGATCATCGTCTTTAAATTTTATGCTTTTGTGATAGTGAAAGTAGTTGGTTGGGTAGCTGTTAGCCTTCATAAACATGAGAGGGATTATCTCAACATTAGAAAAGACATTCAGTTGGCTTCTATAGCTTGCCTTATAATTTTAATATATAGGCCTGACAATTTCAATATAATTATTTTTTGCTTTTGTCTTTTATTAATTTAATTAAAAATCAGAATAAAAGTACAAAAATAGAAGCTCATTTAATTAAAAATCAGAATAAAAGTACAAAATTAAGAGTTGATTTAATTCAAAATTAAAATTAAAGTACAAAATTAAGAGTTGATTTAATTCAAAATTAAAATTAAAGTACAAAAGTAAGAGTTGATTTAATTCAAAATTAAAATTAAAGTACAAAAGTAAGAGTTGATTTAATTCAAAATTAAAATTAAAGTACAAAAGTAAGAGTTGATTTAATTCAAAATTAAAATTAAAGTACAAAAGTAAGAGTTGATTTAATTCAAAATTAAAGTACAAAAGTAAGAGTTGATTTAATTCAAAATTAAAGTACAAAAGTAAGAGTTGATTTAATTCAAAATTAAAGTACAAAAGTAAGAGTTGATTTAATTCAAAATTAAAGTACAAAAGTAAGAGTTGATTTAATTCAAAATTAAAGTACAAAAGTAAGAGTTGATTTAATTCAAAATTAAAGTACAAAAGTAAGAGTTGATTTAATTCAAAATTAAAGTACAAAAGTAAGAGTTGATTTAATTCAAAATTAAAGTACAAAAGTAAGAGTTGATTTAATTCAAAATTAAAGTACAAAAGTAAGAGTTGATTTAATTCAAAATTAAAGTACAAAAGTAAGAGTTGATTTAATTCAAAATTAAAGTACAAAAGTAAGAGTTGATTTAATTCAAAATTAAAGTACAAAAGTAAGAGTTGATTTAATTCAAAATTAAAGTACAAAAGTAAGAGTTGATTTAATTCAAAATTAAAGTACAAAAGTAAGAGTTGATTTAATTCAAAATTAAAGTACAAAAGTAAGAGTTGATTTAATTCAAAATTAAAGTACAAAAGTAAGAGTTGATTTAATTCAAAATTAAAGTACAAAAGTAAGAGTTGATTTAATTCAAAATTAAAGTACAAAAGTAAGAGTTGATTTAATTCAAAATTAAAGTACAAAAGTAAGAGTTGATTTAATTCAAAATTAAAGTACAAAAGTAAGAGTTGATTTAATTCAAAATTAAAGTACAAAAGTAAGAGTTGATTTAATTCAAAATTAAAGTACAAAAGTAAGAGTTGATTTAATTCAAAATTAAAGTACAAAAGTAAGAGTTGATTTAATTCAAAATTAAAGTACAAAAGTAAGAGTTGATTTAATTTAAAATTAAAGTACAAAATTAAGAGTTGGTTTAATTAAAGATTAAAATTAAAGTACAAAAAAAACATTATTTAAATATCAGAATAATAGTAAAATTTATTTTTCAGGCGGATTTGCGTGACTGGAATAACTGTGAACGAGTGTCCAAGGTTTATGAATCAATGTTTCGGATTTTAAAGGTAATTGCTTTTGACAGATAAAGATGTTTTCTTTTAGATACACATATGGAAAGATGATATATAAATTTGTGAATATCAAAAACAATTTTAGTGAAAATAAACTATGACTAAGTGGAACACAATTTCCTGTTACATGTTTTGTCTGCTGGAATTTAGTCTGAAGAAGTCTGAAAGGACAACATGTGTCACACAAACCTTTTTCCTCATTGTCATAATTTTTACTTCCACACACACACACATATATATATTTTAGAAAAGATTTTTGATTTACTACAATTCCAATAGGTAATACATATTTCGCCACATAATGATGTTATTATTGCAGCTCGTCAGACCCAAATGGTACAACAGTTGAGCCTCAAAATACCCCCCCCAATTTTTTTTTTTTTACACAGATCCTCACATGTCCATATTTAGAATAGACATTTTATATCTATTCTAAATATAGACATGTGAGTCCATATTAATCCATTTCATAAATTTTGTGTGTATGTATAGCTTTCTTCCCAGTCAACCAACCATTACCCCTTTTTTATTTTTTTCTTTCATTCCCCCTACCGCTTCTATCCATCTGACATGGCTAAATTTAACTTTTAAACTCTTAAATCAGGTAAGGACGAGGTGTATGTCTTCTAATATTAGACACAGGTATCTGTCTGCTTTCCCCTTTTTACTTCCTTAAATTCAAAAATTGTTAATCCCACCCCATTTTATTTTCCTGTGTATAGATGATTTTGATTTCTACCGATATAAAATCTTTTAACACATTTGAATTTGGGTAAATAAAATTTTGTTTCGTCATTGCTGAAGAATCAAGAATTTCCTCATAGAAATGGCTATCCAACAGATTTAAATATCGTAATTTTTGTTTTTTATATATATATATATATATATATATATATATATATATATATATATATGGGCAGACAAGCCTGTTTCACTGTATCACAGCTCTTCAGTGCAGCTAGATTATCCGTTTTAGTTTCAAGCCGGGATCGAAATCTGACTTGTCATTAGAGGAACATCTTACCATTGAGCTATCTGCATAACAGCAGAGATAGGCAGCTTTCACAGTAGGTAAGCAAACCCCAATGACTGAGAGTGTTCAATTTTTGATAACTGAACCAAACTGCTTTTAATTAAGAAACAAAGAACGTAGCATAAAGCCATAAGTAGTCACCATTTACATGAAATCTACCCACCTCTCTAAAGTGCTCTATCCAGTAGCAAGAGCATATAACAGAAAGTTCCACAGATTAACAAAATGGAAATAACTGATATATTTAATTTGTTTGAACATTGTTTTTAATCGATACTTGTATTTGAGTAGATATTCTGTTTTTAATTAAACAGTGCATATATATATATTTAATTTATTTGTTTGAACATTATTTGTAAATAATCAGGCCAGTATAAATATACTTATAAATATATTGTTTAATTAAAAACAGAATATCTACTCAAATACGAGTATCAATTAAAAATAATGTTCAAACAAATAAATTATATATATATATATATATATAGTCATCCGCAGACAGATCTGTTGCACTGTATCACAGCTCATCAGTACGGTTAGACTCTGATTGCTTTTAACCCAGGATTGAAACCTGACCGAATTGGCATCAGTCGGCGGTTCTACCTCTGGGCTATGGGCGCATGGTAAAAGAAGGCAGACTTTTTCGCATGTATATTGTCATTATACACACCCAATAGCCAGAGTGCTCTAATTCATTAGTGAATGAGCGATGCGTACATGCCAGAGAAGCTACTGTTTTTCAAAGTCTCCCATTCTTCCAGAGTGTGAGAGCGTAAATAGTCATCCACAGACAGATCTGTTTCGCTACATATATATATAGTCATCTGTAGACAGATCTGTTTCACTGTATCACAGCTCATCAGTATGGTTAGAGATCTGATTGCTTTTTACCCACGATTGAAACCTGACCGAATTGGCATCAGTCAGCAATTCTACCTCTGAGCTATGGCCACTCGGTAGAAGGAGGCAGACTTTTAGCATGTGATATATCATGTATACACACGCTAATAGCTGAGAGTGTTCTAACTTATTACTGAATGAATGATGCGTAGATGCTAGAGTGGCTACTGTTTTTTCAAAGTCTACCATTCTTCCAGAGTGCTCAATCAGGGTGAGAGAGCATAGTCATCTGTAGACAGATCTGTTTTGCTGTATTTATATACTAGCAGTATAGCCCAGCGTTGCCCGAGTGTAATGAATGCTTTAAAACTAATCCATAGTTCTAGAGCTCAGACTCAGCCTAAAGAATATTTGTGTGAAGTTTGGTGAGAATCAGATAAAAATTGTGGATTTGTATAAAGGACATACAAACAGATAAACAGACACACACACAAACATCTTGCCTTTTATAGATATTATTAATTTTCTGCGCTATTGTAAGAACTGCAACCTTGAAACTTCTGAATATCATTTCTTCTGTATTTTTCTGAGTGTATCAAATTTGATTAAAATCGGACCACTCCTTCTGTAACCTGATTTTTTTTATTATCAATTTTCCATATCTATCAGAGATACCTCGACACAAAACCTAGCTAAGAAAACTTGCAGACACTTATAGTACAACTGTGTAAATTTTCAAGAAAATCAGTTCAGCCGTTTCGGAGTCTATAGGTAACGGACACACACACACACACACACACACACAAAGTTCCATTTATAAATAAGTTTATATATATATATATATATATATATATAAACTTTAATCATACTATTTTAATTATTTAATGTATAATTTATTTTTTAGGACACAGAATTAACAGATGACCGTCAACACTGTTTCACTATCCAGACAGGAACGGGAGGCAGCATCTACCTCAGTCTTGAAAGCCGCTCAGATGTTCTTCAGTTAGAGAAAGCTTGGTATCGAACCAATCACCATGCTGTCAACTTCCTTAAGGTTAGAAGAAATTAATATTTATTGAATGTAATAATTGTAAAAAGTTAATATTTATTGATATATTTATTCAGATATAATAAGAGAATTTTTGTTTTTATCAAATTCAAAAGTTATAAACACTTTTGTCTTTTTCTATATTTTTGAGATGAACTCATATTTACAATATTTACATTATTCGAGCTATTGTCCTCATTTTTGTTGCCATTTGTACAATGTTTCAGCCGTTGTATGCTCTGGAATTAGAATGCTATACCCCAGTGATTGTAATGAAGGGTTCGGTTCAAAATTTCTAGCACCTGAAGAAGGTTGGAGTGTACAATGGCTGAAACGTTGTACAAATGGCAACAAAGATGAGGACAATAGTCTGAATAATGTAAATACTCTATAAACACTTGTAATTTCAATTTTTCTTTTCAGGGATCAGGGATCTTCTCTTTCAGGGATCAGGGATCTTCTCTTTCAGGGATCAGGGATCTTCTCTTTCAGGGATTACTGCCCTACTCTGATGGGCGGTGAATACTTTTCTTATAACAGAAACTCTCATCTTTGGTACCTCTTAAGCAACCAAAGATATCAAAGTTTACCCTGGCTTCTGAAATCCTTTGAATAATGATATACTTCCCTTCCCACCCGTGGAATTCCTTTCCATATACTTGCTTCCCCGACAGCTACAATCTCCAGGAGTTTAAGTGTAAGGTCAATAGACACCCCTTATCACACTAACTCGCATCCATTCTCTCAAACACTCTTCCCATCAACCCAACCCCATCCTCAGTATCCTCATCCGTCTATCACCCCCCTTCCGACATTTCCTATAACTAACCACTCTTTCTTATCACTTGCCCCTATGTAACCCCCCCTGCACAATAGTTGCAGGGGAATCCCTTGCTTGGGGTGAAATGATTAAAAAAAATATGCAGCATGAAATTGAAACTGATTGGTTCTCATCTTCTTTATATATTAAAATGAGAATGCCATTATACAAAGAAATTAGCAACTAGATCCCACCCTTTTACAGTGAAACCGATAAAATGCAACCGCAACTTCTACTCCAACAGTTTCTTTCCTCGCACTTCTCAACGGTGGAATTCTCTTCCACATGATTGCTTCCCCAACGGATACAATCTCCAGGAGTTTAAATGTAAGGTCAATAGACACCTCCTAACACACTAACCTGCTCCCATTCTATCAAGCACTCTTCTCATCTGCCCAACCCTCATCCTCAGTATCCTTACTCATCTGTCACCTTCCTCCTGACATTCCCTATGTCTAACCACTCCTTCTCTTTACCTTCCCCTATGTAGCCCCATGCGCAATAGTGGCAGTGGAATGCCTTGCTTGGGGTGAGATGATTAAAAAAAAAAATGTTCTTGCTTTTTGTCTAACAAAAGAGAAGATTACAGTATCAGGTAACTGAATGACATGACGAACTTGTCAGGGTATCAGTTTGCCTAATAGCAATAAAGAAACAGGCAACTGTTTTATTAATAAAAAAAGGAATTATAAAGTCATCTGGACACTCTCAGTTACTTAAGCCCAATGTGAGAGGACATTTTCAAAGTTAAAGATAATAAAATCAACAAGGTTAAGAAGTTTGTTCTCTGATGAGAATTTGTAGTCATACGTATTGCTATCCAATGAAAAGGAATTGTTAGATGAATTGGATGTTGAAGCAGTTACTGGCAGATTTCAACAATCATCTAGTGAACAGAAATGATTGCTCTTGATATAGTGGACTAAATGCAATGTTCTAGAGTTCTTTTGAACTATCAGTTAACTACCAGTATATCCTGGCATTGCTCAGGTGTAATAAAAGCTTTAAAACTAATCCATGGTTCTGGAGCTCAGACTCTTTGGACGTTGGCATGAAAGACTAAAAAGTAATAGTTATTTCCAGTTAAAGCTAAACCATAGACTGAAAGAAAAGTGAATGGATGTAAATCAAATTTTGATTTCCTGGTATCAATAACAAATAAGTTTTTTTCATCGTAAACTGAATTTTGAAGGCTAAATAAGTCCTCTGAGTAAATGGTATCATGGCTGAGACTAAGAACTACAATTATACCTACTTAGAGCCAAACCAGAAGCAAAAACTAAAATAAAAGGGCTGAAAAAAATACAAACACACAGGCAGATAAACAGACACACACACAAACATCCTGTCTTTTATATATATATATATATATATAATCGATTTTCTGCACTATTGTAAAAACTGCAACCTTGAAACTTCTGAATATCGTTTCTTATGTCTTTGTCTATGAGTGTATCAAATTTGATTAAAATCGGACCACTCCTTCAATAACTCAATTTTTCCGATTATCAATTTTCAATATTTATCGGGGGTACCTCGACACAAAACCTAGCTAAGAACACTCACAGACGCTTATAGTACAACTGTGTAAATTTTTCAGAAAATTGGTTCAGCCGTTTCGGAGCCTAGAGGTAACGGGGACACACACACACACACACACACAAAGTTCCATTTATAAATACATTTAGATTTAGATGTGTAAATTTATGCAGTAAGCTATTTGAAACAATTGACCAGTTACTTAAAAATAAATAAAAAATTCAATTGTAATATTCTGTTTTTACATTTGCTATCTACTGTTAGTAATATATACAGTGTATGTACACTGTAAATACTTTAGAAATATACATTTTTCCTACAAAAAATTTAATTCTACTGTTTTTGCAATATGTATTTTTTTATTTTTTAGTTTTAAAATTAAATTATAGCATTATAGTTGTGGATGGGCTCCCTATGTTGCCTGGCAACCAATATTTCTAAACCCAGTTCACAACTGACTGACCGACAAAGTGGAAAACATTTTATGTCGTTTTTAATACTCTTGAAGGAATTTAACAGACTGAATTATTATTCTTACTGTTGTATACTTACCTATGAAACTATTGATTAGAGGAGAGTGATTATACTGACTAGCAGTGTATTTACTTCATGTAATTTGCGAGTCTTGTACTTGTTGATATACTATTATTCCCAACCTCCATTTTGGTGATTACTCATGCAGTAGCCTTTTAGGGTTACAACACTTACTAATGGTTGGTTTGGGTGTTTTGTTTTTATGGCATATCAACCTCAGTAGGTCATTTATTGCCAACTCAATTTTATTTATCTATTGTTGGTAATACCTTTTTCTTTCAACAATTTATTGTTGTTTTTTTTTATATAAGTTTTGTGTCAAGTAATATTTTTTTCTTTTCGAGTATCAAGATTCATTGGGATTTGTTTTTAAAAGCAGGGTCTCCAAGTCCTACCCTGTTATTTAACCCATAACTGGAGGGAAGGGATAGATTAATACCTTTCCCAAGGGTACCAGTGCTTAAGTGAATGCAGAGTATTCAACTGGAATTCGAACTCGGCTCACTGATTTCTCTTTCCGAGCACGATATCCACTGCACCACAACACCCATCCGTCACTAAACGTTTACAGCACCTGGTATTCCCAAGCCATCACCCATCTAAGTACTGACCAGGCTCAACATCACTTAACTTTGGTGATCAGACAAGAACCAGTCTATTGAACGTGATATTACTGTAAGATAGATATGTATGTATGTATGGTGCGATGGGTAAATTGTCACATTATATATTTTTAATTTCAAGCATGTGCAAGTTTGTTTTAGATTTGTGAACTGCATAGTATAGTAGAGTCAGTTGGGCTCAACATTGCTTAACTTCAGTGATCAAGCAAGAACTGGTGTATTCAACGTGATATGGCCATAAACCACTTACTAATGGAATTTTTTTTTTTTTTTAATCATTTCACTCCAAGCAAGGAGATTATACCAATAAGAGAATAAGACTTTAGTGAGGCGAAAGGAAAATAAAAGAACAGGGTTCAGAAATACAGAAGATAAAAATTTTCATTGCATTCAAATTTTTGAAGATTCTAGGCTGCAGGAAAGCAAAAAACCAGAAGAGAGTTCGACAGGTGAGAAAGGAGGGGATTTAAATGGAAATATCCGTTATTCACTGAGGAGGAGCACTAAATATCTAGAAATGCTAAATTTTACATTTCTGGCACCAAAATGCACAGCTTAGTTGATCTCATTTGATTTCCCAAATTTTTTTTTTTTATCACTGTTTTTAAACATGCAAACTATATACATGAGACTGAATAATAAAAGAGTAAATACAATAACTTTTTTTAATTATTTATGGGACTTATATAAATCATATGAAATTTGAATGAATATCTGCTATTTATACATACATGGTGATTGCTCCACCTTGTCAGATGAGTGCCATTTACTCATTCCCCTTCTCTGTCTACTCATTTCGGTCATGCAATCTCAAATGGCTCTTAAGATCACCACAGGATTTTCAAATAGATGGATGTTGAGGTTTGAAGGAATATCTGTACAATATTTTTTTAAAGTGACAAAATTTTGTACAATAGCAAAGCCACTCTCTCCATAACAACTCGTGGGTTCCAGCAATAGGCAAAGATAGATAACTGGCAACATATCAACTGCAGGTTTTTGATCAGCGTTTACCTTCTCCTAGGTGAAATGCCAACCAAGGCTAACGAGTTTCACCAACCCAGAGCAGACTGGTTTTGAGGTGCAAGTAGCTAGCCTTTCACCCCTTCTCCTGTTAATCTGTTAATTTGAAACATTTCTGCCATGAGAAGGCCATGAGCTGGATTTGGTTGTCAGAGATTATTTAAGATGCTACTAGTGGGGCATTTTATAGACTACAAGGGGTGCTCACAACTGAAGTCACCCTGTAATATAACAATCTGGCCCCACCCGAGGAAGGCTGATGCAAGCGAGGGTGTTTCCGGTCGTTGAAAGGAACGGATGTCGTTTGACCTTATTTCCGGCAGCAGCGGAAATAACTACAGAGGCAAACAGAACAGGTGTCTCTGAGAATTACGTGCGTGGGCGAGGCAAAACCGGAAGAAAAAGTCCCGGTTCTGGAAGATTATAAAAAGACCTCGGCACACGGATTCGCCAGTAGAGGAGCAACAGAGATCGGCCGGTGAAGAGAGACACAACAGATAAGACTACACTCCCGTCAACCCATTAGAAGCGCGCTCTCTCAGATCTCTGTTCCCTATTCTAACCGGCTCAGTCATTAAGACGCATAATTGGTGCCAAGTGACTTGCTGTTTTGAGACAACAAAACAGTTAGATGCGAGCTGGTTGCCACGGCGACGATTGAAATTCAACGGACTTAAAACTACCAGATAGAAAGAAAAAAGAAGACAAAAATAGAAGCAGCCGCACGACTATAGACATCAGCCAAGGTAGGTGACTCTTTGATTTGATAGTGTGTGTTCTGCTCGTGTTTATAGTAAGTCGAGTTAGAAAAAAAAAAAAATGGAACAGCATACTTTTGCCGATCTGACCCTAGAATTGAGAAATGTGGATTGTTCGGTGTCGAACACATTAAGGGTAGAACGGAGGGGGTGCAGGACTACATGCAGAGAGTAGTACGCCTAGCGGAGAGCGCATAGGTTGGGGTTGACGGGAGGAATAAAGTTGAGATATTTACCTATCTGTAAGTATAAAACATCTGAGTTAATGATTTATTTTTTTTGTTAATATTTTACCATATATGTGAAGTGAGTTTACTGGTATGTTGCTTAATTAATCTTACTTTTATTGAGTAAGTGAAATGTAAAATCATGTAAAGGAAGTTTCTTCTACTCTTTAAAGTGGATAATTGGATTAACTTGTTGATAACAATGTTTTCTTTGGTTTGTGCAGTGTTAGGTTTTCTTTTTTTTTGATTTCTTTTCAATGACTGTACAATACAAAATGATTTACATTTCTATGTTTGTGAATTATGCTTTTGTGCAGGTTCCCATCAATTCAACATCCTCTGTGAATTTTCATTTATGTGACTTGGGAAATATCTTTTGAAGATATATTAATTTTTGCAAACTTTATATTGACACGGATAGACCTGCAGATTCCACAGTTGATCGGAACAAAAAGAAAGAACAACTGAAAAGTCTTGTAGACTTATTGGCTGATATGCTATAGGATTGGGAAAGAAGCAGTGGGAGGATTAACGATAGTTTAAGTGAAATAGTTAGGAAGATACAAACGTGGAAAATTATTAATGGTATCTAAAGCATAAAGTAAAATAAATGTCTCTGGTTCAGTGGTTTGGTCCCCAATTACGCAGAAATTTCCCAATTTTTCAGTGGACACCATGCCGGTAGAATTGCGCGATATGGAGGAGATTCCTATCCGCAAACTAGTAAATACCTTGGAACAGATAGATATGGAAAGATTTAGTGAAGGATATGAAGAACTCCCGAAGAAGTTGACGATAGGAGTCATTGCTGGCATAGTCAGCATTATGATAATCCTTGGAATAATAGCTAGGAAGCGGATTTTTAAGTGTGAAAGAAGCAACAGTGCTTCGGGAAAGGAAAGGGAGTTATC
>JBBBDQ010000715.1:30000-160000 GCA_037127315.1 Ascarosepion bandense
AGTGCTGAAAAAGACCACAATAACTCTTTTAACAAAATCCTTTAGTCATATCTAATCTAAACTTATTTATAAATGGAACTTTGTCTGTGTGTCCGTTACCTATAGACTCCGAAACGGCTGAATTGATTTTCTTGAAAATTTACACAGTTGTGCTATAAGCATCTGCGAGTGTTCTTAGCTAGGTTTTGTGTCGAGGTACCCCTGATAAATATTGAAAATTGATAATTGAAAAAATTGGGTTATAGGAGTGGTCCGATTTTAATAAAATTTGATATACTCATAGACAAAGACATAAGAAACAATATTCAGAAGTTTTAAGGTTGCAGTTCTTACAATAGTGCAAAAAATCGATTGTATATATATCAGAGGCAAGATGTTTGTATGTGTGTCTGTTTATCTGCTTGTATGTCTGTATTTTTTTCAGCCCTTTTATTTTAGTTTTTGCATCTGGTTTGGCTCTAAGTAGGTATAATTGTAGTTCTTAGTCTCAGCCATGATACCATTTACTCAGAGGACTTATTTAGCCTTCAAAATTCAGTTTACGACGAAAAAAAACTTATTTGATATCAATACCAGGAAATCAAAATTTACATTCATTCATCTTTCAGTCTACGTTTTCGCTTTAACTGGAAGCAACTATTGCTTTTTAGTCTTTTGTGCCAACATCCACAGAGTCTGAGCTCCAGGACAATGGATTAGTTTTAAAGCTTTCACCTGAGCAACACCGTGCTATACTGCTAGTAAATTCATAATGTCATTACTCATTTGTTAAAGTATTTTTCTTGACTTTCTAAGACCTTACAAACAGCAGTAAATTGTGTCTTTCATTATATGAGGTTGGTGCAAAGATTCCTAGCATTTCTTTATTAATCAGTAGGACTTATGTCAGAAAATCATTATTATTTCTAAAAAAAATTCTTACAATCTAAAAATATTTTCTGGCTTTAAATAACTTGCAAAGGGTTGATAAGTCATAAAAAATGAATGAATCAGTTAATCAATTTTTTCTTTTCTATTTTTCGACACAAATGAACACTGAATAAGGAACACATACACCTTGTTTCAATTGTGCATTTTATCTTTAAAAAAATAAAAAATGCTGAGAACTTTTGCACACACCTTATATTACTTATTCTTACATATTTTCTTTTTTATCTGGCAATGTTATTTGTAGAGTAAAACATTTGGCTGCAATTGGAGAGGTTGCCTGTCTGGATTGACACTTGACATCCATGTGGGGTTTTCTTTGTATGACAGTGAGACACGGGTGAGTATCAGTCAAAATGCATCAACATTTCATCTGTTTTTTTTTTCCTCTCTTTATCACTTAAAAAACAGTTAATTACATCCATAAACATTCATCTTTATCATGTGAGGATTTAAAACTCCTCTTTCTGCAGGTAAAATGATGGCATATTTCTTTTAAAAAAGAACTGCAAAAATTCATAGTCCTGGGTATGACAATAAACTACATTTGATAGCAAGACCTCTGATTGAGAGATTAGAAATTTCAATGATTTTGGAACCACCTTTTAACTACTGTTGTTCAAGGTCCACCCTGCAAGACCAAAACACTATGAAAGTATAAAAATACATTTTTATAGTAAAATACCAGCAACACATTTTATATAGTAAAATACCTTTTTATAGTAGAATTACCAACATTTTATAACAAAATGATCAACAACACATTTTTTCTGTAATTGAAGGCATACAGTTGTATTCAAAATATATTTAATTGAAGCCATAAAATGTTCCAAATATTTAGATTTTGACATTGAGGTGTTGATATGCCACTAACTAAACCAACTGTAGAACTTGGAAGTATCCATTTTGAAAAGTTTACTGTTTGAAATAGTCTGCTAATGTGTAACTAATCCAAAAGTTTTAAATATTTCTTATTACTATAAATGTTATATTTAGTGGATGCACATGTTTGAGAACACTTTTTTTTTTTTTTCCTTATTTTTTCTTTTTTTCCTTATTTTTTCTTTTTTTTAAACTGCAAATATGTATCTACTGGCCTGTACACTTCAGTGCTTAAGAAGAAAATGTGCCTTTTAGCATTTAATTTTGTTTGTTAAGACACTGGCTAGGGAGATCTCTCTTGAATCTCCTGTCCACTCCTACATGTCTCTCTCTCTCTGTCTCTCTCTGCTGAAACTCAGTAAGCTATCTCTTCTTTCTCTACCACTCCCCTTCCTCTTCTGACTGCTGCTTTCTAGATAGTATTTCAGACAATAGGTTTTGGAAAGGATGGAGATGAAAAGGAAATTAATACTAAGCATCAGGAAGAGACAACTAAAGTTCCTGGGACATCCAATGAGGAAGGAGGGATTGGAGAACCTGATACAAACAGGCCAAATAGAAAGTAAAATAGACAGGGGAAAGCAGCGGATAACATATTTGAAGGGCCTGATCAGGTGGATGACTGAACGAGGGTTGCATGGTGCAACAGGAGAAAGCGTGCTAAGAGCCACCAGGGACAGGGAGATGTGGAAAGCCATGATATATATTCATGAAAAAGAATATATATATATATATATATATATATATATATATATATGATACTAATATACATTTATGTTGTGCTGTATTGATGTGTTAAAGTGCTCAATATGAGAGATAGAGCATATGTAAATATAAGTTGACATTGAGGTCAACAGCCAGAGGTCAACAGTCTGGCAACAGTCTGTTTAATGCTTAAATACAATCTTCAGGCATTTAAGTATGAAACAGACACTTGCTGCTAGGTGCTAAATACATATATATATATATATATATATATATATATATATATATGTTATAATGCACACACATAGATATGTGTGTTATAACACATACTCATCATAGTACATATATATATAAAACACATATACATATATATATATATATATATATATATATATATATATTGTGTGTGTGTGCGCGTGTATGTTATATTTATATATACTGTGAATAATGTTATTTTTCTTTTCTATTTCAGAATTATATGTGGACATACAGATTCTCTCAATTGAAAGGATCTTCTGATGATGGCAAATCTAAATTAAAATTACTTTTCCAAAATGATGCCACAAAGTTAATTGAAACAAGGGTAATCATCAAATTTTTCTTTACCTCTGAACTCCAAATTTTGGTCATTTAAATACAAACAGGAGACATGTAAAGCCAAAATTCTCAAACACGAGGTCCTTAGCTCCCAAAGGAGAAATTTCAAACATATGTATAAATCACAAATAGAATGATGATAAAATACTCATCCTGTTGGTATAAATATGTGATAAACATCAGTTGAATCTCGAATGGAGGAATTTTGAAGGAATTTTGGCAATGTTTAACATTTGTGATTACAAAAAAAAAATAAGTATATTAAAAAGACTTTGGCAATAATTTTTTTATTTAAAAAAAAACAACAAAAAAAATGATAATTAAAATTTTAATAAACCCAAACAATTGAAAGTGGATTTATATATTTTCTCTATTTTTGAGAATTGACAAAAAAGATGTTAAATATTATTTATTAGATTGAATAAAATCTTGTTTTCATAGTTATTTATAAAATGGTAAATAATACTGCATTTTAATTGGTTGTGTAGGAGAGTTAGCTAAATGTACTGGAGACAAATACTTTCAAACTAACCCTCCACTATTTTCACTTAATCAAATGCACAAAGAAAACAAACTAATATTTAACAAAATAACAAATTGTTTATAAAAGATAAAAATTCTTGGTTGTGTGTACAAATAAGTTATTGAAGATTTTACAATAAAGAACAGCAGTTTAAGAAGTGTGTAAATATCAGTCAATTTGATAATGTTCATATCTGTATGTACAGAAATTAAACAATTTATTTTTTGTTGAGAAACTGTTGGTAAATGTTCATTCAACTTACAGCTAAGTTTAAAATAGTTGTCTCTCTTTGACTGTATTTACGAAATGTTCTTGAGTGAGTTTTGGCGTCTCATCTTGGTTGTGTTTGTCAATAGTTGAGTTGTTGATAAAAAGGTAATTGAATTTGACAAGATTATGTAAAGTGAAAGAATTAATTCAGTAAATAAGTCGAGTTTTGTAGATTGTTGTTGTTGTCAAAGTTCTTGAATTCAACGAAGAGATTGTGTTCTGTTAGCCAAAGTGGTGTTAATAAAATATCAACTTCAGGCTAAGAAGTTGAGTCTCATGGATTTGTGTGATGAGTTGAACATAAGAAATTCTCACTGAATTAAATTGAGTTGAAGTTTCATATTTATAAGTTTTCTTGATCACATGGGAGGCTCCAAATTGACTGGCACAAATTATCATCTACTAAGAACTCATATTCATGTGCTGGGTAAAGTTTGAATGGAAATGTGATTACTAATATTTATTGTCCAATCAGAAAGTGATTTTCCCAAAACTGACTTGTGATTCACTCTTAATGAGTTTAAAACAACATGTAGAAATCTGTTTCTACAATTGATATATGTTGATAATTTTGTAATATTTTATAATTTTTTAAATAAAAATATTATTTTTTCAATTTGTTTCTTTATAAAAGGTAAATAATAAATATTCTACTTGGTTCACATATTTTTATCATTTTCTTGTTTTATATTTAAGACATTTATATCATGATCGCCCAAGCGTGTTTCACGTATGGCACTTGACTGACTGATATGAATTTACAAATAAAAAATTGTTTCCATTGTTATTTCTTTATAACATAGTAAATAATAAATGGTGCATTGGTGTGTAATATTTTGGTATCTTTGTGGGTATAATTGACAAAGAAGTGGATACAAATATTAGCGTTGAGAGGAATATTTTATTTTTTTTATTTTTACATACTTTCGTGTTAAGTGTTTGCTGGCAACAGAACACATGTTGCCTGCTTAGAAGCCAGAGAGGGAATCCTTTAGGTCAAGCATGGGTCAGGGAGATAGAGAGAGTAGGGGAAAGAGAAATAGTAGCAGAGAAAGAAAAGGGAATAGATTTGGGTATCTTAGTTCTTGGGAGTTATTTAGAGACAGAGAGGGTAAAAGAAACAATGTATTCTCTGCATGGTAGTAGTATCTGACCTGAGGTCATTTTGGTTCATTCCTACAGGTGCATTGGTGCATTGTAGTTGATCTTTTTATAATCTTGTAAATAAGTAATCTAATTAATGAATAAATTGCATTTAATAATTTTGTTTCTAGTTCTTGTGAAAAAAATGTATAAATCCAGTTTTGTATGTTTAGGTTTTATTAAAATTCATAAAATAAATTTTTTTAAATATTACTGAAGGTGTATATCGATGTTGCTGAGGGTGTATACAGTAATAATATTGGCATAAAGCGAAAAAAAAAAAAAAAAATCTTTTCATACAAAATCTTTTTTGCAGGTACATTTGTTCAACTTTGTCAAAATTTTTGGCAAGATATTAACCATTGCCAAAGTGCTTATTGGAAAGATGCATCATAGCATTTTAAGCTAATCCTACTACTTTATAGAAATGCTAAATGTAATTATTAAATTTTTTTTCTCCTTGCAGGAAATTGAATGCACCAGTCTACAAACACTTTTATTCTGCATCCATGCTTTCCTCTCAGCAAAACTTGCCTCAGTTGATCCCGCATTTTTGCATAATTTCTGACCATTTCTGAAGGGATATGCACATTTTCCCAAAATGGCTATCATCACAAGAGCAGCAGCAGCAGCAGATAATTAAACTCCTTGTGCTATTTTTTATCTCCCCTGCATCAGCAGCAGCAATTCTCGTTGCCTGATTGGTCAGTCCTCTTGCTGTTTTAAGATGACCAAGAGAAAATAAGTTGAAAAAATATCTTCCATTTGAGATGATCTGTGCCAACAGATGTGTGGCAATATAGAAATATGGTCTAAGAAAAAATGCTTCAACTGATTAGTTGTTATTGTTTACACTTTTTACACTTGGGCTATTGTCTTCATCTTTGTTGCCACTGTTTCAGCCATTGTGTCCTCTGACCTTCATGATGTGTATATCAATCCAGTTAACCTACAGGAAATTTTTAACTGAACCCTATAGGTTATCCAGGTCAATATACACTTGACAAAGGCTGGAATGTTGTGTTGATAACAACAAAGATGGGGAGGGGACAATAGTCCAAATGTATATAGTGTGAATAATGATAACTCCTCATTGTAGAAATTCAGACAGTGTTTAGTTGCTATCTTGTGGGGAAAAAAGAAAGAAAAAAAATATTGCTGGAGAATGCAAAAGAAAAGAAATAAAACTTTGTGTTCCTCTATATTTTTGTAGAAATTAAAATCAGAAATTGTGTTTAACCAGAAAGGACAGAAAAAAAAGGAACACTTATTGTTTATGTGAAGCACTTTTTATTGTTTAATTTTTCCTTTTTTAATTTTCAAAAGTGAAAAGCTAATTGTCTTCTCGCATTCTGGTTGTGAAGTCCAACCATATTCAGGAAAAAAAAAAAATGATGGCAAAATTATGAAGTAATAAAACAGTTTGGCAGTGCCATAATCATATTCTAGTCACTCTTAAAAGTTTATCATAATTAAATTATTAGTAAATTTACATCTAAATTTATTTGTCACACACACATGCTTATTCCAGAAAAAACCTTTACTATTAAATGTCTGGAATTATATATCCTACACTTTCAGAAAAATTTACTTTTTATAAAAATAATCCTGGAAGACATTTTTGAAAAAGAAATAATTTTTAGAGAAAAATGATAATATATACTATAAAATATTTTCAAAAAAGTTTTAAAGAGAAACAAAAAGAAGTGAAACGCATTGAGAATTGACCAAGTAATGTGACACTTTGTGGCAGCAGAGTATTTTGGTTGCTGTGCAATCATTACGATATAATAATTATGCTATCATTACAATATAGTGATTCTGCTATCATTACGATATAATGATTCTGCTATCATTACGATATAATGATTATGCTATCACCGCAATATTATGATTCTGCTATCATCACAATATAATGATTATGCTGTTATTATCATATAATATAAATATGATAAATATGATAAAGCTATCATTAGTATTGCTGAGAATAACAAGAAGAACTTCTTTTGTTTGAGACAATTCTCAGCTGTTTTGAGTTTACTATTTTAAGAATTGATGAAAATTTATTTTAAAAAAATGTTTATTTCTGTTCAGTTTTACTTTCTTTCAGTTGTTCTCTCTGAAAGATTTTGTAAATCGAGCAAAGTAACAAGAGAAGAAATTAAAGTGTAAATTGTAAATATTGTTGTATGGTCTCGTCAAATTACTGAGATAATAGTGATGTGCAATTGGTGATAGATTTCTATGGTGCATCTTGTAGATGATTATTCAGTGGATAGAAAACTTTCGCAAGGGATTCACTTACCCGTCATTTTAACAAAATCTGTTTATTTATTTTTTCATCTTTTAAAATCAGAAAAAAATCATTGAATGAGAAACAAGAAAGATGGTTACTTGAAGTCTCCAACCATCTTTTAGAGCCTACATTACAAGACATAAATAATTCACAGGTGATATAAGACAAATATTTCACAGCTTATATTAGCATACATAAGTTATTTACAGCTCATATTAGTAAATGTAATTTAAATTTAACATTACTAGCTATAAGTAAATTACAGCCTTCATTATTAGATGTAAGTAAGTTAGAGCTAATATTATCAGACGTGATTAATTTTTAAAAGCTTAGGAGAAATTTATATTATGGAGAAACAAACTGTAAACTGAAAATTTTTTTTACACAACAACTTTTGTTATTGTATCCAGTTGATGTATACAAGAACTTTTAAAAAAATTTTTCCCTAGAGTAATTTTTAATATTCATTAAATGATTATCGAAACATAAAGCAAATGGCACCAGTTTATAAACTTTACGAAAATCTTTATCAGCAACATTGTAAAATCTATCTAAAAATCTAAACTGAATTTAATCTTTGGAGCCGAGACTCTTGTATTTTTGTGGATTGATAATTTGGAAAAAAAAAAAAAAGTCACTAGTTTCTTGTTTGAAGAGCAATTTAAATATGTCTTGTCATGGTATATGTAAAAAGAGACAAAGAAGAAAAAAAATAATTTAAAATCATCCCATTTCCTTCATTGCTTTCTTATTCAATATTTTTGGAAAGAAAATATTTTTTTGTTTTAAATCCTTCCCAAACTCTAAAATATAATTTAGAAATTTCTTTCCTTGATGGGACCATTTGAATATAAAAAAAAAATTAGCTTCCATATTCCATTTCATAATGGTCACCTTATTCTCCTTTGTTAAAAAAAAAAGATCATAGATATAAACAAACCAACTGAAGGCTTTGTTTATATCAACATTATCATCTTTGTTGGCAATTTTTTTATTATTTTTATATTGTTTAATATTCTTTTCTAATTCAGTGTCTTATACTAAAACTATATTGACTCTAAAGACTTTGATATTGATTGGAATTTGATACAGATGAGGAATAAGAATGAAGTGAGCCACCAAACTACATATAAATATAAAAATTCAATATTCTCCATATTATTAAAGTATTAAACACAGTTTTATGATGATCTATTTGTGTATGCCATGGATATAGAACAACCAGTTTTAATAAGGTCTTTAAATCATCAAAAACTTTAAGGCTCACACAATATTCTTACCACAAATTTTAATTCATCCTCTAAACAGTGAGTATTAAAATTTAATTAAAAAATGTCTTCTTATTTAGGATTTGTGAATGCTAGTAGAATTTAAATAAATTTTTTATTTTTCTCTGCAAATTAGAAATGAGTTTATTTTGATTGAACTTTGCTAAACACACATTTATACATTTTTTGTTTGATTTCATTAACGGTTTCACTTGACAATCGTCTTTTATTTTTGGTTATAAAACAATTGGACAGAGTCTTTGTCTTAGTTGTAGGAATATTATTGTGACTATACATCATGTTGTAATAAAAGTCACTATAATGTTACTACTACTAATATTACTTGTGTAAATAAAACAAATTGAAAGAAAAATTGATAATTGAAAATGGTTCATCTAATAATAAAATTCAAGATAATATTACTACTACTAACACTACTAAATGAAAGAAAAATTAGTCAAAAATTAATAAGAAGCATTTTCTTTCTTGGTTACAATTTAATTTTTCTGTTTTTTTTTCCCTCTTTACTGCATTTCACTAAAATATAAATCAATATGACAATTGTATTCTATTAGGATTTTATTTTTGTCGTAATGTTACAACAAATTGAATAGTATGTGTGTGTGTGTGTGTGTATACAAAAATGTGGAATCTGGGTGCTGAATATAACATCAATGAGCTAAGTGACAAATTTTATATTCGTATTAACCTTTTATATATATATATATATATATATATATATATATATATATATAATGTTTTGCTGAAAATGTTGACAAAAGTATTTCTGGAAGGTAACGTTTTTAAGGCAAGCAATCTTTGTAATTAGAGTGTTTGACACCAAGAGATATAGCATTAATAATAACAATGTAATTAAATATTATTCAAAATTAAACTTAGAAAAGGCATAAGCTAAGTCAATCTTTCATTTAATTTATTACTATATATACGCATACAATATAAACAATTAATAATTTGAAATTATATTCCAATTAAATACAGGTTATCATTGATTCTGTTGAAAACGGTGCTCAATATCCAAAAGACAGAGCCACATATATTGTAATGTTTTTAGTTCTTATTAAAAACATGGCATGTATATGTGTAAGTAAATGTTTCATGGCAAAATCAAACGTGATATAATCCATCTGTGCTTTGATTGAACTGATTGTCAAATGTTTAAAACTTTTAAAGTGTCTGGCAATTGGTTCGGTTGAAGTACAGATAGATTACATAGCGTTCCCAGTTAACATGAAACTTAGTTACACATACGATGTCTGATCAAAATATCAGGACTGTTGCTATGGTAACAGAGCTAAAATATGCAGAATGAAGCTGTTTGACACAGATTAACTTTAAACTCTGTCACTCATACATACTAAGTTACAATGTTCTCACTCATTTCCGTTGTGTATAGCAGTGCTTGGAAGGAAAGTGTGTGCATCTCATCACACTACAGAGGTTCCATCAGTGACCAAGGCTTGTGCAGCGGTTTTTAGCTAAGAACAACATTCCTCATGTTCAACAACTACCATATTCCCCAGATCTTGCTCCTTCCAATTTTTCATCTTCAAAAATCAAATCCTACTTGAAAGGAACAAAATTTCCAGACATAAAAAAAATCAAGAGAATGTGATGAGGCAACTGCTTACTATCTCTAAAAAGGAGTTCCAGGCATGCGTCCATCAATGGAAATGATGCCATGGCTTCAAAAGGGGACTATTTTAAAGGAGATGAAATGCTGAATTGATATGTGTTTTAGTTTTCTTTAGCACCAATCCCAATACTTTTGGATCAGACGTCATATGCTTGTCACATTATTAATAAGATCTAAAAAAAAAATATAATATACTATACTATACATACATACATACATACATACATGTGTGTGAAAACTTATCCAACAGATTGTATTGTAACTAAATTTTTTTTCTGATAATCTATATTTAAATGATAAAAGTTTATAGGAAAAAAAAAAAAAATGTAGATAAATTAATATTAGTGCCGAACTTGAAAGAAAAATTTGAGTACTTTGTTCAAATATAATAAACAAATCTTATGGTTAAACACTAACCCACCCCAGATTTTGTCCCGTAACTATAACGAGCAGCACAAGTGTAAATCACATGGATTTACCAATGTTTTAATGCTGTACTCTGTACTTTTCATGTCATGGTAATTCCTAGATAATTATAAGAAAAGGGACATAGTCTGACTTAAAAATACCAAAATATCCCCAGCAGATTGTTAGGTCATGAAACCTGACCAAACCCCCATCAGGAGAAACAACTGCCTTTAACTAAGATGACCCCCATAACAATCCTTCTCTGTGTCACTCTGTTTTTGTCTCTCTATGCCTTCCCCTATTTTCTCCCTTTCACTCACTATGTCCCTGTATATTTCTGTTTCCATTTTGGACACTCGAAATAGTCTGGTTCCCTCAGTCTGCAACAAATTCACAAAGATTTGTTATTGGCCGAGCAACACCCTCTTGTAAACACTTACTTGCTATGGAAATGACAGCAGCAACACCTAGTTTGTGACTCTATACACATCAGTAGAGCCTCTGGGATTTGTTTGCATGATATGCAGAAACATGTTCAGTGGTAATATTAACGGATATTTCATGAAGAACATTTTTTTCCAACTTATAGACCTCAAAAAAATTGACATATTTTTCCCCAGAGAGAGAGAGACTAAAACTGATAATATAAACTAGTAAGATTAATTAATAAATATAATACTCAACTCTCTACTTTTTAACCCATGACCATTCCCAGATAGTTATATGAAAAGGGGTGTAGCGTCTCTTAAAAAACTGAAATGTCTCCAACAGATCATTAGGTCATAAAACTTGATTAAAACCCTCACTAGAAACAACTGCCTTTATTTAAGATGACCCCCCCCCACTACTACAATCCCTCTCAGTGTCACACTCTCTTTGTCTCTATATACCTTTCTCTCTTTCTTTTTTACTGTCTCTCAACGCATTCAGATTCCCCTCAGTCTGTAATAAATTCACAAAAATAAGATAAAAAAAAAATTTTATTTCAAAAGGTCATTTTACATACGTGTGAATTTTTCCTCAGTTGATCAGTAAGTCACAAAACATGATTTAACCCCTCACTACAAACAACCTTTTATCTAAGATGCACCCCCTTGAATCCCCCTCTTTTTGTTTTCCTCTCAGTATCTGTGATAACAAGATTGACACTCACCATACATAGGTACAAGCATATTAATATATCGATAAGACGTTTTGCCAAATCTTAATTCAGATCATGCTTTGTAGATTTATTATTGAAGATCTACACAAATCTGAGAAAGCGCTATCCAAAAAGCAAGTTGTTCAAACTAAAGATTTCAAAGAAACACCAAGAATTCTCAGTATCCTTCTTTCCTTCATCCAGATGTGTAGTCACATCAACATAAACTTAGGTTCCATTCTTTAGAATTTCATTGGACTGTCACACAAACTTTTCCCACTTAGTCAGACGTCTTTCCTGTAAAATTGTTCTTAATGTATTAAAAGAAAAAAAAAATTTCCCAATTATAATTATCAAATAGAGATGGAACAGAACCCCCGACTCATTTCATTTTTTTTTTTCAGCCAATCATGTTAATAAATCAATTGTAATAAATTTTATATTGAACTTAATATAAAGAATTGTTAAGTGATGCATTCTTTAATTATCAAATTTTCTAGACTTTAAAAATCTTGCTCCAACTGGAATCACACCATTATTTGTACTTCTTTGATCGCCACCCCCATTAAATCAGTGGTTCTCAACCATTTTTGTTTTTTTGTACACATGGACCGACCCTCATAACCATTTGATGAAAAAAGTAGCTCATTTTTAATTTTTTTTACTGATAAGTTTAGGAATTGTTATAAATAGTAAATATATATGCTTTCTTTATATATAATTCTTGCATAATTTATATATTAAATTAATTTTATTATTATTTTATTTTTTAATATATTAATTTATATTAATACTTTATTAATATTCAAAATTCATGTTATTATTAATATATTAGAGTGATTTATGTATCCTTATCAGTTATTTTACTTTTACAATCAAAACATCCGAGAGTAAAACAGATACTAACATACATTGCTTGATCTCGTTTTCTACTAGTTTTAGATTTGATTTTCTATTTTTAGTATTTCAATATGGCATAGATTACTGTAGAAATTCAAATTCTCAGTTGTAACACATTTCAAAGAGAAATTGCTCTATGGACGACTAAAATATTATTGTTGACCTCCAGTTTGCTATGGGGACCATCAGTAAGGTTATATGAACCCCAGTTGAGAACCACTGCTGAAAATCATATGAACAGACCTGATCTTTTTTTTTGTTTGTATTTTCATAAAATATGCTTTTAGCTTTCTTTTCCTATGTTAGCATGTGAACTACGTATTTTTATTTGTTTGTTATAGAGTATTCTTGGTGACCTTAAAGGTTAAAGGAATTATTGTCCTTACTTTTCAAAAGGTTTTTACAAAAAGAAAAGAAAATTACCTTTGAAAGTGATACTTTCTTGGTAAATCAAACTTTTTTCTGCATTTCCAAGTCACTTTTTATTTATCTTTAACAGATTTATTTTTTAACTGTTTTCAACTATACCCTTATTTTTGTGTCAATTGAATGTGACTGCAAAGATATAACAAGTAACATTGAGAAAAAAAAAAGGAAAATTATCATAAATTCTCTTTGCAGTAAAACATTTCTAATTATTTTTTTTTTCACTTTTTATTTTGCATGTCTTAAACCTAATCTGTTTCACAAATACCCTTATAACCATATATCTCTGTAAAAAAACAACTTTTTTTTTTTTTTACGTCAAGCTGCTGCACATTATTCCATCACCAACTTAACAATATTATAATTGATGACAAAAGAAGTAGAATCATTTTAAGTCGGGTTGCACTTCATTTTAAAAAAATTCAAAAGGTTTCATTTCCAAGTCTGACATATTAATATACAAAAGCTCTTCCAACAAAACTAACCAATTAAAATAAAGAACCCAGAACTCAAGTAAGTTCATAATGTTTATCATTGCATGCCTGAGGTTGGATTTTTAGTTTTAAATTCATATTTTATTTTAGGGCCAGTTTGTATTCCATGTTCATTTGCTGTAAAAAGTCAATGTCATACTTGCCCAAAGTATGCTTTTGAAAAAAAAAAATTATATACATATATGTGATTCCAGGAGGTGTCAGAAAATGAGTCGAGAAAATTTTCAATTCTAAAAAGAACATTCATTTTAGGAAATTTGGTCATGGATTAATAGTATTATTATTTTTTTTTTCATAATAAACAATGAAATTCTACATAGACAATCAATATGCATTATTAAAACTCATGCCAAAATGCCCTGTGGATGACATAAAAAAAAAAAGTGTGCAGAGTGGGGGAGAGGGTGTGACACATATAATCCATACTCTGAACATTTTCTTTGAAATATATATTCCTTTATAACTGCTGTACATTAGATTATAGAGATATTGTATACAATGATTAAAACTCAAAATTGTAGCCATTTTTTTTTTCCAAGATAAAGAAAATATGCAAAACGGAAGCAAATCATTCTGGACCCATATCCTCCTGGTTTCAGTTTAAACTGATTGTGATTATTATTTTTTTTTTTGTTTATAAGTAAAATTGCCATAATACATATTTAAAGATCATATTTTCTCAGTTTATAATTTTAGTTTGGATTACATGAGTTGGGGAAATATCAGGCCTCAGTTGAAGCTAATGCCAAGAGAATATGGCTTAATAAAGATATTACACAAAACCACATTTTATCAAATATTAAAAAAGAAAAAGCAATTTTACTCATCCAAAAGTCCTAATATATTTAAGTACTTTTTTTTTATATACAAAATAATTTGAGCCCTGATGTTAGCTGTCATAAATTCACTTAGTATTTGTTTTATTTAGTCAGCATTGTTTTGTATATGACACTTTAGCTTTTTTTTTTTCTGAAATGACTATCATTTTAAAAAAAAAAAATTACTTTTTACTAATAGTTTCTAACATTAGAAAAAATGCTTAAAAATTAGTTGATAAAATTGAAATATTTGCAGAAAAGCAAACTTTGTATTAATAATAGAAAATAATTCCTCACCTCAATCACGTTTTTCTTCATTTAAATAATCTCTCAATAAAACAAAACCAATTATCCTGTACATTAGAGCTTTGATACGAAAGTCAAATTGGCCCTCTAAAATATCCACTAGTGTATATATATATATATAAATCTTTTTCTTTACTCCTTTGAAATATTCACTAAGTAGTTTTAGCTTAATAAAAAGTATTTGAACGCAAAAGGTTTATTTTTATCTAAATAATAATTCATCTAGAGTTAAGCTTCGTTTATGAATAAATTTATTAAATATTAAGTTGCTATATCTTACACCAAAATCCAAAGAAAAGTGGTTTGATGAATTTCACTTATCTCCCTTGAAAGATTTAAGATTTCCATCTTAAAAATAACAGTAAACTCGTTGTCGAGTACCGATGTAGTTCCCCCCCACCCTTCATACATGTGTAGAAGACTAATAATTTTACATGACTTTAATCAACTTTTCCCAAGAAAAAGAAAAAAAGAATAACTGCCTTCTCGTCTGCATTCTTCAGCAGAGCCAACATACTAAGGGCCGTAACTCTTTTTCATTCTCTCTAAACGTGCAGATTGAAATGCCTGGCTATTAATACTTGGTAGTGTGTCAGCTTTCTCTTTTTAAGAGAAAGAAACACACAACTTCTACTCGCCTTTCTTTTGCCCCCCCCCCCCCCAAAAAAAACATCCATTACTTATTGTTGAATGTCTGATTTATGTATGGCAATTGTTCATATTGTAGAATTTCAAATTATAAGATGTTAAAATAAAATAATGTATGAATACAAATCTTGCTTACAATTTTCTTCCTTGTTTTATGCCATTTTTGTCTTTTTTTTTTTTTGTTTTAAATTTTCATCAAGAAATCTGAACACAAATACTTATTTATTTTCCCTTTATTGATATCTTTCTACAATTTAATGAACAGTCTATGAATTTCACAGAAGTGGATCAAAAGAATGAATAATTGACATCTAGCTCACATTTTTACAATGATGTCCAGAATGGACAAAGAATTAACACTGTTCAACAAAGATTGCCCAATCTTTCATATTCTGATTTATCAGTATAATTAAACTTGTTATTCAATACGGTTGGCCCTGTGGTCAACGTACCAATGGAGTCTGTTTGAGTTGTAGCAGTATTGAACGCATACGGGATACATCCTTTGTATTTTTGGAATGCTTAGGATTGAAATCACACAGACGGCAAATCTTCTCCCACTCCTGACCAGCAATTGTTTCATCACGTTCTTTATTACTTGCCTCTTCCTGAGCTCTGCAAACAAAACAAAAAAAGAAAAATATGAATGCATGATGTTTAAAAATCAGGGATAGATAAATGTATGTTCTTGCATCAACAGTAGATATAGAGAAACTAAAGAAAATGTAACTTTACTTGACTATTTTGTCAACTTGAAATTACCATTTGAGAAAATTTTAGACTGAAAATTTAAGCAGTTCCAGAAATTCATTTTAAAAAGTGGGTTTAACGTCTTAAAATTATATTTTTAACCTTACTCTTACCTCTGCCAAAAGAAAAAAAAATCATGCAACAAAAGAAAGGACAGGGTTAAAATTAAACCGATCAATTCGAAAGGACAGGGTTAAAATTAAACCGATCAATTCAGGTTTCTCCATTAACACTGCAATACTTTTTATCAAATGCATTACAAAATTACCTCCCTTGAAAGGAATAGTCAAATGATTAGTTGATCAAACTCATTTTTGAAAATTTCAGTGCTGAACTTTAGTAAGTATAAAGATTAAATTTACAAGGGGCAAATTTATACTCAAATATTTTTTTCTTAATTGAAATTGTTAAGTTTCTACTTCAACAAAGCAAATACAATTAAAATATTTAACAAATTATGTTCAAATAGAAAGAAAGGCTTTGAAATTTTACAATGAGAAAAAAAAACAAACATGAAGCAATTTATTTCTTCCAAGATGTTCAGACATTGTGAAAGTTAATGAAATAGCTAATAACTTAAAATACAAGTTCTAATAAATGTACTTTTTTTTTGTGAAAGATATTAAAACAGGTAAGTAAAGTATAAACTGTTAGAAATGTAAAGTACAGTTTACATTAGTAATCATCAAAGGTACAAAAATTAACATTTCCCCCACTCAACACACATTCTTTCTCTATTAAAAAGAGGCTATCTGCTTTTTAAATAGCAACACAAATCTTTTTACATGAAGAAATCTCGAGCTATAATAATTCCTCGTAAGTTGATTAGCATGCCAAAGAATCCACAACTGATCTGTGGTGTCACTTTATACTGAAATTCAGTTTCCAAGAAACCAAACTAGAGAAAAGATAAGATGCTATTTACTATATAGTCTTGGCAATGTCGACAACCAAAAAAGTAATGGCAACCTACTGCAGGAAAAATCTTCTACCAAAGCAGTCATGTTTCTTTTGAGATGACACTTAATTGACTAATATGTACTAATATGGAAAAAAAAAATGATTTCGCAATCATGCATATTTGGAAGGCACCTTTTGAGTCGGAGAATGTTGAACTTTTGAGTTATAGCAAAAAAAGCTTAGAAAAAAAACTCTAGATCAGTGGTTCTCGAGTTTTTTTTGTTTTTTTTTTTAAAGCATTCCATGAAAAATAAAAATATCAATAGATTTCAAAAAGTTGAAAATTTTAGCAACACAAGAGAAGTAATAACACAATAAAATACATAGGCTGCCTCAGGTTTTAAACTTAATTCTTACTATTGTACTAAGTCTATTAGAACTCCAATATTTGAAAGAAGTAATTTCTCGACTGACATTTTCTAAAAGTAATCCAGTTTGTGTACCTATTTAGTATTTCCCAAAATGAATTTCTGCAACATGCTACAGAAAATAAACAAATAAAGAAATCCTTTTAAAAATTCAATCCAACGCCACAGACATGCTTTGCAATTAAGAAAAGAAATAAATAAAAAATAAAATAAAATACAAATAACCAAACTTCACCACAGTAGCTGCAAGCAAAACCAGAGCACAATTTAAAGGAACTTTTTGTAATTACCAAAGCCAAATAGGCAAAGAAAGAATTTGCAATTGTTAAAAGAAAAAAAAGATATACAAGGAGCACATTGATTGCATAGAATGAATTTCTTTGACAGTAATACTTCTGACGTTAAGTAGACTATTTAGATTAATATATCGACTGCCAACCACAAGGTAACATGTGGTTAGCAGTTTTTATCAAGATGCCAACTTGTTTTTTGTGATTTTTGCCATCAAGGCTACAACCACAAATTTCATTATTGTAAATGCAAATAACTGGTACCCGACATCTAGGGCAGAAGGAATGAAAAATCATACTAGCAACTAAAAACTTTATCATAAAAAAATTAAAATTTTAAGTTTGAACGGCAACAGAAGTGTCCATTATCTTAACTAGGTGCTCAAATGATGATTTTTTTTTTAAACGATTGACCACACCAAGAATTGGTTTGTCTTTACAAACAGCACAAAAGTTTTAACATTTTAGACATCAGTTGAAGAGACCAATCAACTGAAAATCTTTTCTATTGGCTAAAAAAATTGGTTTTTGAAGTCAGATTTTGTAATTGACTTCTGCCAGTCAACATTTAAAAAGAAAATAAGATTACTTCTGTTTAACAAGATATATAATAATGCCGTTCTAACTCTGAAAACATCATCTAATGTTTTTGTTAAAGAGAACAATAAGCAGTTCTTTTTCCCAGAAAGGAGCCATTATTGATGTTATGCAACTGTGCATAGAACTTGTTTCCTATTCAAGTAAAATTCCAATTTTAATATCTTTGCCAGTATATTTTCAGCTGAGATTTTTATTCTTAACCAGCAAGGTGACACTGCTTTCTAAGTTTAACAAACTACTTTTTTTCTTCTAAATTGCAAATAAAAGGTTTCTATAGTTAAAGCTGACATGATTATTTTTCCACACCCACAATAGATTCAAATAGCACACACTTGTTTTTATAAATGAAAAGATAGTAAAAAAAAAAACAAAAATACATTTATACAAGAGGGGTGCTGAAAAGTTCTTAGATATCTGGAAGTGGGTCAAACTGACTAAATGAGCAAATCATTTTTTTTTTCTTTTTATTACCCTTTCTTGGTTGGACCAAGAACTTTTCAGCATCATTTATATTTTTAGAATTTAAAATCAACACTTATATGCAAATATCCTCACTGGGGAGGAAAATGAACATACACATCAAAAATATTTGCTGAGAAAGAAAAAAACTGGTTAAAGTGCTTTGTGTTGTTAAGCCATTGCACCAGTGAGTGTTCTCTTTGATAAGAGATGTAAACGAAGCAACTAGAACTGAATAGTAGCTTTGAAAGCGGGCAAACTACCCCCCTCCCCCTACAAACACAATTAAGAGTAAGGAGTGAATAAGGCAGGGACTTTTGCTGGGCTGAACCAGAAAAGAGGAATATATATGAGATCATTATAATTATATAAGTGTTTTTAAGAGATGTGGCTTCTTAAAAAGTGAACAATGCTCCCTTGATCAAGAGACAGGGAACAATGGATGTCAAATTATTTGACCAGTGGAAACAGTAAAGTATCTGCAGAGAATCAGATTCTGGGAATGCTTTCAAAGCTCAACTAAAATGGTCTGTCAGATTGTGGAATGAGGCCATTATTCTTGAGACTTAAGTAGCTTGTGGTACAGTGGATATCTGCTCAGAACGAGAAATCCGAGAGCACATTTCGAATTCACTTATGCGCAAATACCCATAGGAAAGGTATTAATTAATCTCTTCTCCCTCCAGCTATAGGTTAAAGACTGGGTTCTATAGCCTTGGTTGATAACCAGTCTACTGCAGAAAGTAATGGCAACCTACTGTGGAAAAATGTTCTGCCCAGTCAATCATGTCTTTTTTGAGACATGATTGCTCAAGTGTGTATCATGAATGGCACTTAACTGACTGATTTATTGCTTAATGATGAGATTTGGCAGCAAATAGTTTCCATGAGCCTCTTAAGGCAATAAATGCTTCTGAAGAATCAACACTTGAAATAGGATCAACCAGAAAATCATTTGTTGATTCTGGACACACCCACCAATATTGTGGCAAGAGGGGGTGGAAGCCACTGTGATTACTATGTATGAAATAAATAACAGGGTACCAATGAGAACAATGTTACCAAGTGTATTGTATAACTACTAAATTTTAGGAAGAAAAGAAAAAAAAAAAAAAAAAAACCATGTTTCATTACAAACAAATCAAGACAAAAACTCATCACTAACGTTATTTGAAAAGCTTTTTTAAAATTACCGTCTATATTCTGGAGATAGTATTACAGAAAATCCAACAACCTTAGATTAAAAAGGGACAATAACTAAAGAATTTTAATTTGAATCTAGATCTTTGGGAAGAACAAGTAATTCTTATTTTGTGATATTTGCTTGCATAGTTAAGAAAATATTAAGAAATTATCATTTTTAACAAAGCCTCAATTTTTTTTTCCCCCGAGAGAAACTACTTAGAAGAATGTTAATATTTACAATGAACAAACAGGATTAGCAAATAGAGGTTTTATGAAACTGATTAAAAGTTAAAAACAATATTACATTTGTTGGTAGAGACATTCAAATTCATATTTAGTAAATTATGAAAATATTTCTGGTATCAAATAATAAATCTTGACATGTGAACACAAATTCTAGTTGAAACTGTTTTTACAAAGAATAACATTACTGAACACTTGCACAAAATCTAAGCACATTTCAATCTCATGACAAAATGAATTCCATAAATTTCAAGAGTAAATTGGTCAATTTAGTTGATTTATTTATATCAGATGGCCTTGGATGTAACACTGACAGTTTCTGGTCTTACTAAAAAAAAAAAAAAAAAAGAAAATTATAATTAGTTTTTAAGCTGACTATGAATTGTGCTGTGGGGGGGGGGGGGATTTTTTAAATTTATTTCACTTAACTATTTGAGATATTCTTCAATTACAATGCTAATTTTATTTTAAAAAAAAAAAAAGGAATTATTACCTATTAATCTATTTAGACTCATGGTTTAGGACACTTAATTCTTATTGAAACAATAACAAAACCTCAGAAATTGCATATTTTCTATCCAATTATACGAACATCAAACATTTACTCTGACACTGAAAATAAATACTAATAATATCTTCAGGACAAATAACGTGTTATATATATATATATATAAAATTATTTTTTTTAACGTGTTATATATATATATATATATATATAAAATTATTTTTTTTTACTTAAAATTTACATTGCGATACAGAAATTTCTGATTCAAGATTTTACCTCATCATCAGGTAATGTTGACTTGTGAAAATGATTTACATTTGAATGTAGAAAACAATACGCTTGTTATTTAAAGAGTTAATATGAATGGGGAAGACAGAAACATTTGGATTTTATGTGTATGTTTAATTTAACTAATCAGGATGAAGTTTGACTTTTAGATTTGAAAATAAGGTTGGGGAATACACGGTTTCTTCTTTCAAAAGTGTCAGCTCATTGAGCTACAGTCTAGACTGCTCCTTCTTCATTGTGATGTGTCCATTATTGTTACAAGATTATTGTCTTGGGCTAGGATACAGAGGAAGCTTTTTTTAAAAAGAAAGAAAACTTATTTTTAATCTGACTTAAAGGGATCTTTGGTATGATTAATTATTATTTCAGTTCAGAGAGCATTTTTTCCCTTTTTTCAGATACTCTTAACTTGTATAAATTTTAATATCTATTTAATTTTATGTCATAACACAAAACAAATTACCAGATTTATATAAGTTAATCAATATTCTTTTATGAAGAATTTTTAACCATATTCTAAGGTGAACTTTTTGCAATGTTTACATATAACATTTATTTCATTATTTATTTAATAGATTTTTTAAAGAAATTTAATAATATATAGTTTTTCATATAGACACAAAGGGTATGGATTGTTTAAAGACTTAAATATTCTCGCTTTTTTTTTTTAAAATAAAATTTAATTATATTTATTATGCTCTACGATACATGTTGCATTGAGCACTTTTTTAAAAAAAGTAAATGTCAGAGAATTCGGAATTCTAAAACTGTTGGTTCTCTTCACCTCTGTGTGTGTTTATATATATATAATCCAACAATCTCCTACTTTACACAAAAGAAGTCACTATAAAATATTTTTTTTATTTTATGACTAATCAGCATAGACACAAGAAGCTGAAATTCAATGGCAGTCAATAATAAAAATAAATCCAAAATGCTGGCCAGCAGTTTTGAATCAGTCTGAACATGATATTAAGCCAGACAAAAGAACTCAAGAATAATGTGAAAAAACTTCAGCTAAGAAAAAAAACAATCGTTTCTTTTGAATACAAATCAAAACAAACCTCAGCATGAGATTTTACTTTCAATAGACATTTTTTGGCACCATAGTGCTTAGGACATTTTCTTAATTTATTCTATTTCTTAAACAACTTTTGACATTAGAAAAAGGTTAAGCAATTAGGTTTTATAAGCATTGAAAAGAAGTATAAGAGAATTTCTCGGGTCAGTGACTCAATTGATAAAAACATTTGCATATAAGATGAGCTAAAGCAGAAAAGCTGAACTTGTTACAGGTTCAAAAATTTAGCATTATTCTCTTACTTTTAAAGCAATTCACATGTCAAAATCCTGCCATTTTTTGCAATCTTCATTCATTTCATATTGCATAAGAATTTTTATCTTATTCTGGACAACAAAAAAGGGGGGGGGAAGGTGAAAAAGTTTCCAACTACTTTTTTTATTTGATAAAGGGATTTAAAAAAACATTTTTGTGTATTCAAACAAATTAAAAAAAAAAAATGGAAATTGTTTTTTTCAATTTATATAGTATTTTTATATAAGCTCTGGTGGTTATAAGCTTACTGGAGGGGCTTCTACATTTATTTTAATGAATGTCACCAGGAATTATAGGAATAAGTACAAGAATGATATTTTTAAAAAAATAAACAACTATGATGAGAGTGACTGAGAAAAAAAATTGTTTGAACAGGAATACAAAGTGAGGGGAGGGGCAAAAAAGCTTTAGTGTGCATGAGTATAATTTCCTATTTGCATTAATTTGTCTACTTCTTAACTGGAGACAAAATATTCTGTCAAGAAATAGATATACAATATACATCCCTTCATAGATAAAGAGTTATAAAAAAAAAGGAAACCTTTAAAGTGATTTTTATGATAAGTGAAGCTTTTGGAATTTAAATTAATGTGATAATACAAGTTGTTGCTGACGATAGCTTAAACAGTCAAGTGTTGGGCTGATAGCTGTGGGACATAAATGAATTTATTCAATATCTTACTCGGTAAAAATTATTATCATAAACTGAACCTTTAGTTTAACAGAGTTTAAAGTAGGTGTTTGAATGAAAGTTAGCATATTTACCATTTGAAAGTAATTTTATTTTGAAGAAATAACTTTACATGAAAGAGTGGTAAATTACTTCACACAAAACAAAAAATCTGCTTTTAAAACTTTAGATAAAAGCCATCAAGTTTAGAAAGACAAATACTTTCAAAAACCCCTAACAAAATGGCACTGATACATTAGAATAGTAAAACAATGAGAACACAGTGCAGTTGTCATTTTTATAAAGCAACATCAATACACTATTGTACAATAAGACAATATTGAACACAAAATAACAGGGCATTCAATTTTAGAACTAGACCAAATTTTGTTTCTGCTTTTAGTAATTAAATCCATTCACATGAACACTAAAAGACAATGAGAGTACATTTTTGCTTTCTAACAAAAACTTCAAATTAGTTAACCAAATTTTCATAGATTGAAATGGCAAAATTTCAATTTTATTTTTTACATTACCACCATAATTATTGTATGATGTAAATCTAAATGCTCAAAAGAAATATTAAAATTAAATGTACAGTATTTTAGTATCTGACTACAATCTCATAGTCTGTATTGCTTCTCTGTAAGGTGAGACTAGAGATTCTAAATTAACTCTTAACTTAATTATTATATTCCCAGATTAGTCACACTTGTTTAAACCGCAAAAGAAAAAGCCTAAAAGCTGCAAAACGATACAAAATTACTTATGATATGCACCCCGCAAAAAAAAAAAAAAAAAAGCTATAATAATATTTACTTTTAATATCAAATCATTCATTAATTTTTTATTTTTTTTGTTTAAGCTATGTCACTTAAATGGAAAGAAAAAATTCCATAGGAAATGTAAATTAAAATGTTTTCAAAAGTTCAATTCTAGACAACACTATTCAGAAACTTGGCAAAACTATTCTAGCCAATTTAATAAAATCTATTTTTTTTATAAAATCCAAAAGCATTAACTGTAAAGATGTAAAAATCTAGAATGTAACAAAGATATTTGTGGAGTAACACAGACTTCTTATTACTTTGGAACTTTAAATAATTTGGGAGTAGATTTATTTTGAAAAGCAAGGCAGTGTGATGGTGTCTCTTTAAGAATGAAAGCCAAACAACATTGCATTATTTGAATTATTTGATTCTGACAAGAGAGTGAAATTTAAAGAGGAAAAAGGAGAGAGAAAAAAAAAACAGAAAGGTAGCCATGACAAGCAGGGAAAAATCTGCAAGTCATCCCAAAAATTATACAAAGCAACAGAATATGCAGATGCCATACTCACTGGTCAGATCCCATTTCGGAAGAATGTCTGCAGGGGAGGTAGGTATAGAAATGAGTACATAACAAAATTCAAATCATATCCACTTTGAGGAATAAAATGGGTAGAAATGAGGTGGGTGCAAGTCGTTAATACAAAGTCATTATGTAAAAAGAAAATCTTTTTAAATCCACAGCTTTGTCATTTAAGTCATACATTCAAATGATTTTAAATCTAACTGGAACTAAAAACAAAAAACTTTTTTTTTTTGCATCTAATAATAGGAGAGATTCTCATTTTCTGTAAGAGAGAAAATAAAATTATATATTTTAACCTGATTGAAAAATTAATCAGTTCTCTCATGTTTACATCTCTTGAAGAGACAATGTTATCAAGACTCTGAAGAGTTTCTTTATGAAAATAATCATTACCTCAATTATTTTTTGTTACATTAAGAGTAAAAGGAAATTATTTAAGAGTAAAAGGAAATTATTTGATAATACATTTTCTTTAAGTTTGTAAAAAACTTTCCACTTAATTATCCCCACTTCCTTTTTCAAACAAAAGTCAGAAAAATGAAACAATGCCAAAAGAATTTTCATAAAAAAAAAAAAAAAAAAAAAAAAAAAAAATTGAAAAATATTTGTAGTGCTAATTTTGTGTTTTAAGTATCATATTACAAAATTCTTACCTGTTTGAACTGGTCAGACATTTCTTTAACTAAGAAATTATTTTCAATTTAATACCAATACTTGGATTGCAAAGCCAAGCATTGCTTTCTTAAGAAAAACAAAAACATCTGTGACTTGAAAGACATTCTATATGAAAAATAATTTTACTAGATCCTATTCGTAAATATATTTTATAATATGATCCAGGATTCATTTTGGAATCAAAATTCTATTGTATATTTTCTATCTGACAAAAGAAATGCTGGCAGTTGTTTAAAAAGGTTTTTTTTCTTCTTTATTACATCAAATATTTTTAGTGGATTCCTCTTTGAATTGATGCTCAGTTTTTAAAGTGTATATTATGCAGACCTGCATCCACCTTTGTAGGAGAAATTGCCATCTGATTAATTTTTCTAAAGTGTGCAGGAAGCAATACACAATGTAAAAAAAACAGGACGTCTATTCAAACACTAGTGTCCACTAAAAATAACATCTGATTTAATAAAAATATCAGATTGAAAATAAATCCATTAAAATCCTTTTGGTAGGGTGGGAGGGGGAGTTAATCAGAAGACAACTTAAACAAAACACATTGTTATTGTGTGCAATCAGTGGTACTAATTTCGACTAAGTTTCCAGAACAATGAAAGCCATTTACAGGCTCAATTCATTATTTATGAATTAATTTTTTCAGACAGAGTAAAGCAAGAAAATTGGTAGAATGAGTTGGCACATCAGAAATTGGCTTTTGTGTGACCAACTCCACAAATTCTGCTGTATTTCCATTTCATATGAACTGAAAATCCACACTTAAAACACAGTTTTATGCTAGTTTCAGCAGAAGATCAAAACCAAATCTTATTTGAATATCGTTATCTTGGATCACATATCCTGTATGGTTAAGCAAACAGATAAAGTTACAGTTTAATCTGACTGATACAAAGTAAGGGTCCAGTTTAACATGGCACTAATACAGTAAGTCAAAAAGCAGTTAAAAAAAAGAATCCACTAAAGCTGTTGAATCTTGTTAATCACAAAATTTTGTAGTAATATTTCGAGCCATGTTCAAGTTCCACAATAATAGACAAAAAAAAAAAAAAAAAAAAAAAAAAAAAAAATGATGCTTGGTGAATTAAATTAGGATTTATGGCAACAGTGTTTCACAATCTTTGGTTAGTACTAAACTTCTTTGGCAGCAAATGAAAATTTAGCAACCTCAAAGGCGCCAGTGCCTCAAGTTGGAAAACACTGCAGTAGAGCAACGAAATATCATAAACATTCCCCTCTTTCAGGAAAAAAAAAATTCTTCAAATTTCAAGAGCCATGTGAAAACCAAACATGTCTAGGGGTTATCTTTGATTAAACCAAATCTGACAAAATGCAACACGTGTGGAGCGCTTAATGAACACAGGAACCATTAGCGTGACCGTATTAGTCAAAGTGCTGAAAATAATTGTCAATAAAAGAAAAGGAAACAATATATCATATAAAAAAATTTAAAGTGTAAATTGATGAAACAATTGAATGTATACAGCATTTAGAAATTCTGATTATTGTTCTAATCTAAGACACAAGACTGAATTGAAATCATATTTGCACCACAAAAGCATCCAAAAACAAATAGTTCATTTCTCAAACTAACTGCAGATATAGAGATGGATTTATAACTAAATAGAATCAAGGTCAACATGACAAAAGACTGTTTCTAGAAACGCAAAGACCAGTGGTTCAGTGGATAAAAGACCAGAATTGTGGTCAAAAGGTTTCAAATTCTAAAAATCTTTCAGAAATAAAATTTAATCCAAAATTAGAAAAAAAGTAGTTTTTTTCAAGCAATTGCAGAATCTCAAACATCCAAGCATAAAATTTAACAATGATTCCTGTTGATTTAGCTTAAAACTGGAAAAAAAATAAAGCTCTTTAACTAGATATGGCTATAGATGAAAGCTTTTGACCTCTTAATATTTTTTCTATTTTTAAAAAGTATGACTATCATTACCAGATTATTTCCATAGTTGACCCCGAAATTTGTTCCTAATGATTCATTCCGATTCGAAATGCAATAGAAAAACAGATTTTACAAGCAGACATCAGTGATTTGAACCAATTCCACAATTATCACAGAAAGAGGAGTCTTTCAGCATGGCATGAAATCATCCCATTTCCAAACAATTTTATTGGTAGCTGATATAATTCAGTAGCAAAAGACATAAATAACCACAATATAATTATTATTTCCTTTGCTTAATTACTCAGAATATCAATAAGGTGATTCCCATCCCAGAATATCTAGTTGAAATATTTATTACTCTCCAAAAAGATCCAATTATATTTTTAGCTGAAATAATGTCATAATCATACAAATCTCTCATGTAACAACAAATATGAATTTCATTCCTAACATTAATGACAAGTGACAATATTCAAGTCACTGTGAAGATTTAAAAGCTTTGGATTTTTTTTATTTTTGTTTTATAAATTTAAGATATATTGTTAGTCATTATCATTGTAATAACCAGAAATTATTTTTAAGTTTAACTTTCATTCTATCAGTTCTTCAGATTTCGATTTTGAATGTCAAGTCTTAACATTTAATCAGTTATTTCTGGAGTATATTTATGCAATATATCAGTAAAATATCCATAACAATCATTGCTTTTATTGCTTTCAAGAGCATCCAAGAATTGTTTTGAATCACTATTGAATTAGCTGCTAAAATAAGAATACTCAAAGATATTTCTCTTGAGGTATCTTCTTGGAGTTTAGTATTTCTCAGATTTGTTAATATAATTTAACAAGTGTCTTCAGAATTCCAAAACAGATTCTGAAGCGACATAAGGTCGAAGGTTACTGAGTGAAATTGTTGTAAAGGAGGGGGAAGGAGGAGTTAAGAAATGCATCTTATGAGAATATATCAAGCAAAAATCAGTTAACCCTGGACTAGAAGAGAGTACCTTAAAATTTAAATTTAAGATATTTGGATTCATATCTAAAGTTTACCTGTTCATATGGACACTGTAACTTGGATTAATCTAATAATCTAAAGTCAGTATTGAGTTTGAGTTTTGTTTAACGGCATATCAACACCTCTGTGGGCTATTTAATGCCAAAAAGGCGGGGTTTTAAGATATTTTTTTTTATGTTCGGTTGTAGTGAAAAGGTTGATTTAGTCAGGTTTTAATGAAAATTTTGTTTTTATTCTTTATTTTAGAAAACCAAAAATATCTTCTAGTTTTGAATTCAAAAATATTTTACTGAGAATAATTTTTTTTTCTTCAAAAATGTGTTATGGTAGTAAATTTTTTTTTCAAAAATGTATTATTGGTTATATTTTTCTTTCGAAAATGTATATATTTCTATAAAAGTTTATTTTTATATTTTCATAGTGTTTGACCCAACTTTGGGGGGGGGGGTTTAACTATTTGCCCATAGCTGGGACCCTAACAGGTGCTATCACTCCAGGTCAGAATGGACCTGGGAACAACAGCAATTAAGAGGTGGTTCTATGCTCCTCACAACCTCCCAATTAGAGGCCTTGCTGCAGAATGCAGTTTACCGTCACACCCAGGACCATAAAGTCAGTATTGTGCCGTTAACTAAGCTAATATATCTTTTAAAGTAACTCTGAACTTAATATTACATGAATAGTTTGAGATTACTCAGTCCCATCTCTTAATAAAATAAAAAAAATAATTAAAACACTGTGGACATCCAATATTTTCTTGGCATGGTAGTGAAGCATAGATCTTTTATATAACAATTACCAAGTTAAAAATAAAAAAAATAAAATATGTATGCTTGCAAATCCTTATGAATGTGAGGATTGAGGAAATGATAAAAGCTACAAGCTTAATAAAATAACTATTTTAAATAAAATAATGAAATATTTTAAATGATCACATGGTTAAAGTGAATTTCACAATTTCCACTTGACTTTCTGTCCTCAGAGAAATGTTTTCATGATGAGATTAAAAATGAAAGTGAAAATATCATTTAGAATATTGTGGGTGTAAACAAATAGAACAAATGAAGTTGATTGACAAAATATAAAACAAAAATGTATAAGCAGCTGTTCTCTCTCTTCCTGCATTGTAAGAGTTTGGGGGTAAGGAGGGGTACATGTACCCAAGGCTAGAGATGAAAGCAGTGATTAGTACAAGTAATTGTTTGGCAACAGTATTTGTAATCTGGGATTATTATGAATGAACCAAAGGAATCAACCTTTGAATTAGGTCAAATATCTGCCTTGACAAAAAGAAAAAAAAAAGTCGGAGGGGGGGGGGGTAAAAATGTAAACAAACAAGCAGTATTATATTTATAAAGTGGTTCCCCCAACATTTATTTAATGGGGATATAGTCCATATTCTCCCTGCAAAGTAAATGCCTGGAATCACAAACTCGATATATAGTTTTTTTTTTGTTTTGTTTTTTACAGGACATATATGCCAACAATCAATTTTATTTGATAAATTAAGCAAGCTAAGAGATTAATAACAAAAATAGAACAATTATGACAATTTACTGTAATTTTATGTGACAAGATTCATTTTTACTGTAGATGTTGTAAACAACATAATAGTGAAAGACAATATTGAAAGTAAAAAAGGAACTTAAAGTAAACACTTTATAGCTTCTTTTTTTATATATCTTATATTTAGAATAATATTGCTGGCACTTTGAGATCATTATCAAGTAAAACACATTGTTGACTTTTAAGAAAAAAAAAAAAACCAATCACTACCGAAAAATCCCGTAGAACTACATTAAACTAACAAAAAGAGAGGCTACCTCACAACACTTAAATGTTTTGAACTGGCAGAAAAAATACCTCTAGATGAACTACAAAACCCAAAGAAACGCAACATCAAACTCTAGCATATGTCTCAACAGACAACAGAAACAACCTAGAATTATTTGGAGAAATTTTAAAATATTTAGACCTACTTAACTAAGTACATATGCTTGTTGGCTGGAAAAAAAAAGCTGCAAAAAGCAGGATAGTCTGAAAGAAAAGGCTTCAAACTAAATAAAAAAAAGTTTTATCAGCAAAATGTTTATGCTATAATGAAGAGGATAGATCAAAGTATTTTTTAATTATTTTTACAATTTTTTAAAATTATTTTAACAGGTTCTAACAGGCTCATTTAGTGGAAGAACTATTTTTTTTTCTCTCATCAGTGAGAGGGGTAAATTGATGCTAGATTTTATTACGTCAAAACATAATATTACGTGAAGGCATTTTTTGACTGTGAAAGACCCATTAATTTGGAAATTCTTGCAAAAAGCAAATAATTGTCTGATTTTGATGAAAATTTCAGGACTTATTCATAAATGACTGAAATAGGTTTTGAAATAATTATTTTTAGAAACTATTGGTAAAAACATTTTTTTTAATTTGTTACCCCCCACCATTTAATTTTCAGAAATGTCGAAAAATGCAACTAGGTCCCCACATATAGTTTTAATTAAATTCAGGAGTCATTGGGGAATGCTAATCAACTGTCTTTTTTTCTTAAAAAAACTTTCCTATTATAAGAAAATCTGCTCTGAAGTGCGATAACAAAAATGCAATAAAACTATGCCATTTTTTATTTGGATAAACTTAATTGCTTTTATAAACATAAATTAAAATTATATTGTAGTCTGAATAGAAAAAAAATTTTTCCATTAGTAATGAATTTTTACAAGAATTGTTTTTATTTTTATTATATTTGTTATTAAAAGTTTCATAAGTCTTTTACAATTTCCTCCTTATAGGTCCCTCAGTTTTTTTTTTTTAATTAATGTGTGGAAAATATATTTATTAATTGAAAAATTTAAACTGTTACTCTAAAAAGGGGTACTCTTTTTTTGTAAATTAATTAAAACCTGTTAATTTTTGCATGTTGATTTCCAGTTTTGTTTTTGTATGGATGGCCATAAGAGATATATATCTGTAAAAGGTCACGTGACTCAATTTTCCGTATATATGAGTTTTCCGCCTGTACATTTTCCCTTTACAATTTCCATATCTGAACCTTGCTGTTCATTTCATGCGTGTCTTAACTTAGTTGGGTTATTTTAATTTCATTCTTTCTTATTAAATTTTAAAATTATTTTAAAAGAAATTACTTTTTATTTATTCAGAAAGCATATTCATTCATCCAGCTATAAAGCTAAACTAAAATTCTATAAAATAAGTAACTGCTGAAAAAAACTAATAAAAAGAATAATTAGAACAATATTTCTTAACTTAGTTGGGTTATTTTAAAATGTAACAAAAAAAGATGTGAAGTTTGTGATATCGTTATAGAAGGAAACACCTACACTTTTGAAAACCCCACAAAGACATTTACAATAAACAAAAATTTGAACTGAAACTCAAAAAAAACTCAAGGGCACAAAATGTAATAAATCTTACACTGGAATCAGTCAAGCACTAAACAATAGTTTTTCCCTTCACAAAAGCAACATCAAATAATCAGACAACAGAAAACTCTTCGTATCACAACACATCTTCCAATGCAATCAAGATAAATTTTAAATTTATGTCATAATATCAGACAAACAATTATTCTTATCTACAAATACAAGAAAAAAAACTACATAAATAAATTTAAACCAGCACTTAATAGATCATAATCCCCTATGCACATACAACACATTGCACAGAATGACCAGATACAATAGTCATACTGCGTGCACTCACACATACACAAATATGTAAATATACTAGCAATTACACTGACACACGCACGAAATAAATATATATATATATATATATATATATATATATATATATTTAAATAACTTTAATCCAAACAGAAAAGTGGGAAGGTAAATCCCAAAAACTTGATCCTAATTAATATTAAAATTTTAATATTAAAAAATGATACAGGTGGAGAGCTCAATGTAATTAAAATTACAGAGCTAATATAAAATAAAATAAATTTTCAATGTTCAAAATTGTTGTTGTATGATCATTTCAACAGGAAATCCCTAAGAGAGATTTCACATATCGTTAGCAAATAACACTTTTTGAAAAAGTGTTAGTTGCTGACAATATTAAGAGATATATATATATATATATATATATATATATATATATAAAAACAAAATCTTCCTCTGTACAATATCTGCCTCATTCTAAATTATTTTATTACCCCTTAAAGCAGAAAGAGATTCCCTCATCAGTATAAGAAGATGTGAACTACAACACATAAACAAGACGATGACTGACAACCACTCTCTGCCTGAGGGAAGTAGTGAGACCAGAAACAGTAGAATATCTGAACTTATTTATAAATGAAACTTTGTGTGTGTGTGTGTGTGTGTGTCCCCATTACCTATAGACTTCGAAACGGCCGAACCAATTTTCTTGAAAATTTACACAGTTGTACTATAAGCGTCTGCGAGTGTTCTTAGCTAGGTTTTGTGTCGAGGTACCCCTGATAAATATCAAAAATCGATAATCAAAAAAATTTGGTTATAGAAGGAGTGGTTCGATTTTAATCAAATTTGATAAAGACAAAGACATAAGAAACAATATTCAGAAATTTCAAGGTTGGAGTTCTTACAATAGTGCAGAAAATTTGATATCGATACCAAGAAATCAAAATATGACTTAGATCCATTCATTTTTCTTTCAGTCTACGGTTTTGCTTTAACTGGAAACAACTATTGCTTTTTAGTCTTTGGTGCCAACGTCCAAAGTGTCTAAGCTGCAGGACCATGGATTAGTTTTAAAGCTTTCATTACACCCAATCAACGTCGGGCTATACTGCTAGTAATATATATAAATACAGTATATTTTTTTAAAAGAACACTTGTGGTTTCTCCATATATATATATATATATATATATATATATATATAATCCTATGTCTATAGTACAACATAGAATAAACACCTAATGATTGCATAGTACATGAAACTCCAAGTCATGCTATAGACATAGGATGATGTGTATATTTATTAATATATACTTTATATTACATTGAGCACTGTTTTATTAACACCAGAAAAAATATATATATATATATATATATGGCAGAAATGTTCAATATTTGAGATAGTGCAGGCAAAAGAATCAACACGTCATGGTGATTAAGTTTCATGTTTTACAATGATTTTCTGAATCATGTTCATACTTTGATACAAATATCAAAGTATGGATATGTGTACAATTAATATTATCCAAATCATTAACAACAATCTTAAATTTTAAAGAATTCTGAAATCTATATTTAGTACATCGATTAATTTATTATGCAATTATACATTAAAAACATGCTTAAATTTTTAATAAAATTTATATAAATATAAAAATAAACAATCTTTTTAAAAATATATAAATCAATTTTTCAATTCTAAATATTTAAAAAAAAAAAATTTTACCTCCAAATTTATTAACACTATTTCTGCATCTGTTGCATTGCTTAATATATATCTTCTCCTTTCCAAAGAAAATCCTTATAAAATAGGGATTCTCCTTTTCATTTACAAAGATGTTTTTAATAAATAATGGAAGAATTTATTGGTTTTGAAAATACAAATTAAAGTAAAAAGAAGTCAAAATGACGTTTTTTTTTTTAATTGGATTTTAAAAAAATTAAAAAAACTAAATCCTAAAAATAAATGACAAAGAATTCAACATCATGCAACATAACTGCACATTTAAATGATGCAGTTATTTGTTGTAGTTGCAGACAATTCTAAAATAAATTAATTTACACAACAACAAGAATTTAGGAGGAGGAAAAAAAAAAGAAAGAAAAAAAATGAAAACAGGATAGAAATGATAACGGGACAACAATGAGACAACAATGAATTGCTATAAACTAAAACTAAGTGTGCAGCCGTACAGTAGCAGTCTTACCCACAAGTGATCTCCGCAAGTTCGGCTGCTGCAGCAGCTCTGTGAAAGAACAACGAGACATAGCTGAAAACATGACACTCAGCAAATGAGAAGAGAGCAAAGGTGAAAGTAGAGAGAGAAGCTTCTCCCCTGGGGGTGGTGCTTTGTACACAGATACAAAAAAAAAAAAAAAAAGCCAGTGCATTTACAAAAGTTCAGCAATTTGAGGAAATCAAGAGATGTAAGTGCTTCTGCTGGGCTTTATACAATAACAATGCATAGCAGACAAATCATTTGATAGGCAAAGATATCACTGTCAATATTGAAAAGGCACACAGATCATGAGTTTTTTCCTAATATTGAGAAGTTTTGTATTTCAGCTGATTTTTTTTCTTACTCTTAAAAACAATTTCACCTTTAAAATTATTGGGGGGTATTGAAATCAAAGTTGAAAAGTTTGATTATTGGGTTAAGAGTTTCTATTTTAAAAGACAAGATCTGAGATTATTTTACAAGAGTTAGAGTTTACGAAACTTTGGTCAGATTATTTTAGAAGAAAGAAAAAAATATTGTGACTATTACATCTCAATTCATTTGAATCAGTTTCATTGCCTTTGTAGACTTCCCAACTATGAATAGGGAAGGCACACAAAAAATTGATTGATCTAAATGAATGAAAGATCTTTAAAATGTGAAAGAGTACAAATTGTGAGCCTAAAAAGGAAAAAAAAAAAAGTTCCTTTATTAAAGCTATTACTCTACAGGGTGGTCCAACAGTATGTGCAACATGTTTGTGTATCAGTTCCAGCAAGATGGGGCCGCTCCACATTATTCAAGAGCAACCTGTGAGAAATGGCTTGGGCAAAAAAAGTCCACATTCATCCAACTTGACTTATCCAATGGATATCTTACTGTCTACCAACTTTTAGACAAAATGCATGCATACACACACACACACACTAAAATCACTGCAACACTTACAATAAAAATTTTGAGCAAAATATCTTTGGCATGAACTTTTGGCTGGTGTGAGAGTAGTTTGAATTAATTCCCAAACATTTTTGGGTATAAATGATTTTATAGGTAATTAACAATGGAAACTATATTCGATTTTGTCCAAACTTTCATGAGATTTATTTAAAAATTAATCAATGATGAAATAAGTATTCAAGTTTTAAAAGTTTTGTAAAATCTATAGTCTGATAAACTGCACTTAATCTTTCAAAAATGAAAAAAATATTTTAATTTGCAATGAATGTATACACTTAAGTTATTGTAATTCTCTTAATTGTTCATTAAATAATGGAAAAAATTCTATTGTCATAATAGGTACTGCCAAAATTATGCATACTTTTGATGCACACACACACACAAAAAATATAACAGGAAATTATCAGGTTTCATTAAAATTTTTCTGAATGAATCTCTTTCTTCTATTAAATTTTGTGGGAGGTAGGTCCTTCCCCCAGGTCAATTATATACCCAACTTTATTTCATTCATGGCTAATCTGTACTAGCAAATTTTGGACATTTCTAATTTAGAATTTTTATGAAGATAAATCCCTTTCTAATTTCTTTTTTTTTTTTAATACAAAAATATGGTCTGAAATTTCAAGAAAAGAGCTCAATAAAACTTAATTACTTTTGTGGAATTACTTTTACCCAATTTTAATAAAATATACTGCATACTTGGTATTTTTCAGAAAGAAAAATCTGGTGTATATTTGTGAATTTTACAGTACAATTTCAAAACTCACACCTTGGATATTGATATAAAATAGAGATACGATTAAAGAATTTTTAAAACATTTAATGCCATTTTTAAGTGAACATGGTTTTTTGGGGTTTTGTTTTTAAAATAATTTTATTTTTGAATTTTAAAATGATTTGATTTTTTTTTCAACAGAAAATCAAAAGTGATTTTCTCAATTATGTCTTTGATTATTGCTCTTCTGCTGAGAAGTGGGGTTCATTCAGCTAACAATGGTTACATATTTTTTTCTTTTTAAATCATATCACCCCGAGCAAGGCGATAACGCCACTGATGCTCAGGGGGCTACGTAAGAGTAAAAAGATTGGAAAAGAGAAAACCGGAAACCACATCCTGAACAGGGAACAAGGGATGAGCCTCTTCACCTGTCCAATAGACGTGGGTGGAGTGTGAACCGGGCGATAGTTTAGAGTAGATACTCCAATTGAAGAAAGAAAAAAAAAAGAGTGAAAAGATTGGAAAAGAGAAAACCGGAAACCGCATCCTAAACAGGAAACAAGGGATGAGCCTCTTCTAAAAAGAATGGGGGGGGGGGGGTCACTACAATGGTATGGCATAGCAAATCTTAGATGTGAAAGTTAGAACTGGTGAAACTAAGAAACATAGTTCATCAAAGTACTTTCCAAGTGATAGAGTAGCAAGAGGCTTGCAATGTTTAATCTGAGAAATGGATTTGAAGGTAGAAAATAATTCCTCTCCAAGGACTCTGAAATGCTTAGGATGATTGAGACTGGAAAGTGAACGTGTCAGTAGTACACAATTTTTAGCCTGATCTCAGGTGGAGTCAAGTATTTACTGGAGTGGTACAGGGAACTAACCATTTTTGAAGCATTTTTAATGGATTTTGCTTATCTGTATTTTCAGCTTGTTTTGCTGTTATTTTACATTTTTTTCATATTGAAGACTTTAGGAATTTAAAGGATAAAAGCATATTGTTCTTTTAAGTTCATTATTCCTTTTCCCCATTTAAAAAAGAATATTTTTGTCAATATCCCCTATGTGCTAAGTAAGTTTTGTTATTGTGATAAGGAGTATAAAAAAATGTATTAAAAAAAAACACATTGATTTTAATTATGAAAGAATAAATTTAATTGCAAATATTTCTATGATTTACACTTAATGAAAGGTTTTATTTTATATTTTTAGTCCTCCATATTTAATTTATGGCAAGAGTTTTTTTACAAGTAGGTGCAGGGTTGTAAGAAAACTATTGATTGCTATTTGAATGTCTTGACAAATGAGGATAAACTCTACTAGAGAAAAGGATATTTTTCATTATATTTTAAGAAAAAAATATATTTTCACAAAATCTTGTTAATTCTTAAACTTTTGTCACATTGTCAGTTCAATAATTTTTATAATTCTCTAAGGATTTCCACGTGTTACTGTATTGAAATAGACTTAATCTATAGAAGGTGCCAAGAATTTCTCAGCCCTCAAAATAAGTAAAAATTTTATATTTGGCCAGATTTTGGAAAATGAGTCCGTTCAAGAACATTTCAGCAACCCCTTTATATACAAAGCATTATACAGTACCAAGCAGTAATTTGGGGATTGAGCAGGAAAACAGGGCAACAAAAAATATAATGAAATATTAAAATTACAAAAAGTCCTTAACACATAATTCACATGTAAAAATTTAAATGTTTCTTAAAAGTACAATTTATTATCAAAATTGCTATCCTGCCTATCAACAATTGTCATGACACTTCAACTTGGGCTAAGCTAAATGTTCATGAAGTCAAACCAGAATTCACTAAGAAAATCACTGAGCTGAAAGTGAAAGAAAAAGAAACAACCATTTTCATCTGTGAAATGTCCTAGGAGAACCTGAAACCAATTTGGATGAAGGTAGGACAAAAACTGACAGCAGATAAAAAGTATAAAAAATGTGTTTCAAATCAGATCAATTATACTTTAAATCAGGTAATATTCCTCAAATAAAACTTCAGAAAAGAACATTTTATTTTTGGAAGATTTAAGAAAATTACATTGAGATGAAAGAATACTAAAAAAGATAAGCTTAAAAAAAAAAAAAAAAAAATCACACACACAAACTCCTTCCAGTCAATTTAAATTAGTTTTTGAAATACAGCAAAGTATTTTTTTTACTGGAAATATTAAATTTTATCTATTATCTTGGAATTTAAATGCTTTAAGAAGCATTTTTCATTTTTTTAAAATTCATTTTAAACCTTAGATGTCATGTTTTTTTTGTAGAGGTCTATCTGTGTGTGTGTGTGTGTGTGTGTGTATATCTAAACTTATTTATACATGGAACTTTGTGTGTGTGTGTGTCCGTTACCTATAGACTCCGAAATGGCTGAACCGATTTTCTTGAAAATTTACAGTTGTACTATAAGCGTCTGCAAGTGTTCTTAGCTAGGTTTTGTGTTGAGGTACCTCCGATAAATATCAAAAATCGATAATCAAAAAAATTCGGTTATAGAAGGAGTGGTCCGATTTTAATACACTCATAGACAAAGACATAAGAAATGATATTCAGAAGTTTCAAGGTTGCAGTTCTTACAATAGTGCAGAAAATCGATTATATATATATATATATATATATAAATAAAAGGCAAGATGTTTGTGTGTGTGTGTGTCCGACTGTTTGTATGTCCTTTATACAAATCCACAATTTTTATCCGATTCTCACCAAATTTCACACAAATATTCTTTAGGCTTAATCTGAGCTCCAGGACCATGGATTAGTTTTAAAGCTTTCATTACATCTGAGCAACGCCGGGCTATATATATATATATATATATATATATAAGGGAAGCTCGCCCTTTCTATAAGAGTTAATATTCAGCATTCATTGACTGAACACTTAATATCATTGGATAAAATTTATAGCCTTTTTCATCCAGCAACAACTATGTGAGACTTGAATTCTTTAAAGTATTTAATTTGATAATGCGTGGTGGTGGTGTGGGGGGTGAATTGCTCTTGTTTTGATTTAAAAGCATAGTCTAGCTTACCTGCCAATTTTGTCATGCAATTTGAAAGTTTAATTAATAGCTTTTATTTCTGGATGACAGTACAGACTAAATAATTCTTATTTACTTTAATAACAACTGTTAGTGCTTATACTTAAATGGATGCCAATTATAAAAACATGTCTGCATAATTTTCTTTCTTTACATATTCAACAAAGCCTTTTTTGTTTTTCAACTTTCTATTAAATTTTTGTTACTTTCAGAAATAAATGTAAAATAATAGTACATGATATACAACAGTATGTCATAGATTAACTGAATTAGTAAGTCATTATTACTAACTGCTTTTTATGGGTGCTCCACAATTGAGCTCTTATGCCAGACTATGCTAACTCAGAAAAATACCTAGTAATGGGTACCAAAAGATCAAACAAATAAATGACCTTTTAAAAAGGTTTACCATCTAAGATATTTTTATGCCTAACAAATATCAGTCAGTCAGTTAAGTGCCATACATGATGCCTGCTTGGGTGATCATGGCTATTTTATTTCATCACTGATCAGGCAGAAGATTTTCCCCACAGTAGGTTGCCATTACTTTCTTCAATAGACTGGTTGCTAGCCAAGGCTGCAAAACTGTACTGCTATTTAACTCCTAGCTAGAGGGGCAAGAGATGGATTAATATCTTTCCCAAGGGTATTTGCACGTAAGTGAATGCACTGAATTCAGCTGGAATTTGAACTCGGCTCTCCGCTTTCACTTTCTCGAAGCTGATATCCACTGCACCACAATGCACATTCAAACATTCATATAAAAGTCACCAGAATAAATGAAATATGGTATATAATTTTTTTTCCCTCTACATTTCAGCCTATCCACTTTTTGGCTTTCTTTTGTACGTAGAGAGATTATCTTTAAGGATCTCTCTATTTTGGTTAACATTTGTGTTAGGACAAATATTCAGACATGAGATGCATGACTCAACAGACTTGGAATATGGCCGTCAATGGTTAAGAACACATGTATGTTCTCCTGCCGTAATGGTTGTGACACAATCCGATAACTTGAGATTGATTCTATATGTACCTATGTTGTAATGTTTCTCCGTGTAAAATAAATGTATACTTCCAGTCAACCGTGAATAAATATCTACTTTTCTTTCGTTCCATGCATTTTCTCCACATACTACACACACACACACACACACACACACATACATTTGTTCCTTGACCATGAATCATCCTGTAAATTAAGGCATTTTAGTTATGAGACAAACGCCCCGTTCATAACAATTTAGAATATTCTGCTTGCTATCATTATTTAGAGGAGAGAGAGAGAAAGGGTGAGAGCCTATTTTTGGATTTTTGTTATCATTTCATGTCAAGAAAAGTGATTAAAGGAAGATCATTGATGAAGATCAGGAACAGCGTAGGTCTGAGGATATAGCCCTGAGGATCAGGGACCTTGCATTAACATGAAATGAACTAGAACCATATCAACTCAGCACGAGCAACATTACACGATTTGTTAGAAATGATTGGATTAAGCCAAGTATATATCCAGAGACGCTGGCATACCAGACCCTATAAGACGCCTTTGAGATATCCAAGGTCAAGGTCTTGATCTTTGCTGTTCTTATCTAAAGCCTGATATACAAATTCAGTGATGGTCGTTAATACATTGGCAGTAGTCCTGGAGAAAATGTATTACTAGTAACATTTTCTTCTCAAAAAGTATTGCTGGAATTTCTAATATAAAAACCTATTTTTATACTTTCATAGAGTTTTAAACCCAGTTTGGAGGGTTCACTCTTTTCCCATAGCTGGGACCCTAACAGGTGCTACTACTCCAGGTCAGGGTGGACTTAAGAACAGCAGCAATTAAGAAGTGGTTCTACACTCCTCAAAACCTCCCAATCAGAAGCCTTGCTGCCAGACGAATTTTTTCATCATACCCAGGACTGCAAATCTGGATGGAGTTATGTGTGTATCACTCAGTAGAGAGAATGTTCTAGGTGAAAAATGAGAGAGATACTCCAGATGAATCAAAAGTGGTATTGGTATTTTAAAACATTATAGCAAATCGATCCTCCACTTTGGAACCACTCGCCGGTACGACATTACCACTACCAGTAAATTTGTTATCAACTTTTTTTTTTTTTTTTTTTTTACTTTTTTCAGTGCAATCTTATCGATTAAACCCTAAACTTTCAGATTGACAAAAAAAATTTCAACATTTAAATAATTTTAGGGGGGGGGGGCTCAGTTTTTCATACAACCTTATAGTAAATCGATCTTGTGCAATTAACTTCTTTGCTTGTGCATATTCAACTACTGAATCCTTTGCAAAATTTTTGAATAAAGCCATTCTTGGAGTTACCGAGGAAGATGCCATTGTAAGAACTGAAGAAAACTTGAAAAAGACAAAAACAAGAGCAACAACTCATCCCCCCCAAAAAACAAAACAAAGCAACCCCAGCACGAGTGGTTCCAAAATGGAGGATCTATTTACTATAATAGAAAAGAAACTGAGCCCCCAAATTGTTTAAATATTGAAATGTTTCCAAATTTTATTTGATAATTGGTAACTTTATGTAATAATCGATGAGACTAAAAAAAAAAAATTTAAAAGGTGGTGGTAGTCTTCTTCAGGTCTGCCTGGTATTGTCGTATAATCTTCATATGTAGATGATATGAGACTTAATATAGTGGATTTTTTTTTTTTCAATTGGAATAGATAGACTAAACTATCGCCCAGTTCATACTCCACCCATGTCTATTGTACAGGTGTAGAGGCTCATCCCTTGTTCCCTGTTTAGGATGTGGTTTCCAGCTTTCTCTATTCCAATCTTTTCACTTTTCTTTTTCTTATTTATTTATTTATTTTTTTTCAATTGGAGTAGATAGACTAAACTATTGCCTGGTTCACACTCCACCCTCGTCTATTGTACAGGTGTAGAGGCTTATCCCTTGTTCCCTTTTTAGGATGTGGTTTCCGGCTTTCTCTTTTCCAAATCTTTTCACTCTTGCGTAGCCCCCTGCACATCAGTGGCGTTACCGCCTTGCTCGGGGTGATATGATTAAAAAAAAAAAAAAAAAAAAAAAGGTTCATCTTTTGGATTTGATAAATAGTAAAGCATATCCTCTAGAAAAACATACTTATTTTCTTCCTTAACAATCATGTTATCTGTTTTAAGGCATTGTTTCAATTCCTTAATGTTTGTATTTGCATCTTGCTCTGAATTAATATTTACACCTTGTATTTGTGGTGTCACTTCATTTGTAACTAGGTTCTTTCAAGCTGTACGATGCAAAATCTTTCCGTTTGTACTCATTGGAGTTAATTTCTGGTAACTCACACATTCAATCATCTATGTTTAATAACTTAAAATCCTTATCCACTGGTGGGTTGGGGAATCTTGATAGATCCGCACAAACATCATTTCTACCTGCTAAATATTCTACTTTACAATCATATCCCTCAATACTAAAGACCCACAATTGAATCTTTATTTTGTATTGGTCACTTCAAAATGTACTTAAGAGGTTTCTAGTCTGTAAATATTATAAATTTGTTTGTAAATATCTCAGAGAGATAGGGAATAAAGGGCTTTTCTATCTTTCCCTGCTACTTTGTCAAATTGCACATGCCAAGAGATGAATTTGAAGTGCCTGGTTATATGGCTTATTCAGATTAGAGGAGGGGGGAGAACTGAGCATAGATACTGAACTAAGATTATATTTCAAAAGATCAAAGTCTCTCTATGCCTACTTGAACATGGAATTCCTTCTTTTCAGTCCAATTAGTGATCTGCCAGTTCCAAGAGATTCCTAACAAAGAGCCTGAAATATGGACACATTCCAATAAACCCTCAAACCTGCTTATTTGTCTTGGGAATAGATAATGATTTCATTGCTGTGACTTTGACCTTATCAGGTTTAATGTCCTCCCTAATTATCATAAAACCTAAGTAATGTATATTATTTACACTGTTTGGATTGTTATCCTCCTCTTTATTGCCATTTTTATGACTTTCTTCAGGTGCTAGGTACAAAATTTCTAGGACCTGAAGTCGGTCAGAGCATAGAAATACTATATCTCTTTCATGAAAAATTCACATTTCATTAAATTTATATATACATAGCTAGTTAAATACACTTTGTCAGTTAAGTACCATAAGTGATACACGCTTGGGCAATAATGTCTCGAAGACTGGGCAGAAGATTATCCCGCAGTAGGTTGCCATTACTCTCTGCGGTAGACTGGTTGCCAGCCAAGGCTACAGAACCCAATGTCCTGTTATTTAACCCATAACTGGAGGAAAGAGACAGGAAAGGGTATTTGCATGTAAGTAAATGCAATGAATTCAACTGGAATTTGAACTCAGCTCCCCGATTTCTCGTTCTGAGCAGATATCCACTGCACCACAATGCAAATACACTTTGTACATGTTTTAAATGATCTTCCTTTGTTGGAGAGAAAATTAAAATATCATCTACATATAAGGCTGCATACTTTTCCATCCCATCTAAAACAACACATTAATTCTTGGAAAATATTAGGCTCATTTGTTAATCCAAACAATTAAAATGAAAAAAGTCCCCTATGGGAACAAAAAACTGTTTTCTCATTTTCTACTGGCTTATAACTAGATTTCAAATCTAATTTAGAAAAATTACTTAACACTACCTAAATTTGCTTACATATCAATATCCAGTAGTGGGTATGCATTACGCTGAATTATCTCAGATAAAGAACGATAACACAAAAACGTCTTGTTTCATCTTTTTACTGGGCTAAAAGAATAGGAAAAGTCAAAGGGTTTCATGATTTTTGTATCATCTTAGCATCTAACGTGTCATCAATGGCATTATCTACTTGATCTCTGAGCTTCAAAGGGTGGGCACAATGCAAGATCTTAATTGGCTGGTGGCTACCAGTACTAATTCTCTTTTTGACTGTGTCAGTTCTACTGAGATCTTATCTGTAACTGCAAATAAATCATTTATTTTTTTATTTTATCATATCACCCCGAGCAAGGCGGTAACGCCACTGGTGTGCAGGGGGCTACGTAAGAGTGAAAAGATTGGGAAAGAGAAAGCCGGAAACCACATCCCAAACAGGGAACAAGGGATGAGCCTCTTCACCTGTTCAATAGACGAGGGTGGAGTGTGAACTGGGCAATAGTTTAGTCTATCTACTCTAATTGAAAAAAAAAAAAAAGGAAAGAGTGAAAAGGTTGGAAGATTTTTCCTTTAATAATTTTTAGTTGGGTTCACTGAGTACTACAACATTCATATTATTACTACAGTATCTATGTAAAACTATGGAGAAAGAATTCTTTTCCAAGGACAGCATGTAACGGATACAAAAAGGAAATTGGAGAGCTATAGCCGCGTATGCCTTGTAACATTAATGAAGAGCTAGCTATATATGTGTGTGTGTGTGTGTGTGTGTGTGTGTGTATTGCAATAGTGTTTAGTACCAAAGTAGTTTACTGATGAAAAGACGTTTTAGATTTGTTTTTGTCAAAGTGCTCAATATCAAGGTAAGGATAGGGTGCTTATAGAATTAATGTGGAGAAATTTGTCACTTAGCCCAGTGGTATTATTTCAGTAATGTCAACTTCAAAGTTTTGTGAGGACATTATTTTAATGTTCACTCTTCAGGGTCATTTGATTTTTCTTGAAAACGTTAAAGGTATTATGACTAAACTAATACTGCTCAACTAAGTGACCAGTTTCTCTACATTAATCATACACATGCACACAGTTGTGCAAATTAAATTGAAATAAACTGAAAAATGTCTTCCTAGGATCTTTCACATTTTCCCTGATCATGTATATGTTGTCTCTTGATGTTTCTTTATTCCAAATGCATTTTCCTTTACATTTTGGATTGATGGATCCAGTTTGTTTCTTCACCTTGATGACACGACTGACAGTTGAAAGACTGACACCACCAATATCCAGGATCTCTCTATAAGGCTTGCCAGTGTGTTTGTGCAGGGTTACAATTTTTATATGCTTCCTTGTAGTAACGTCCATCACAGACAATGGTTATAGAACATTTGAGACAATAGTGTCTGGGCATGATAAAAAATCTGATGCAATCACAGATAACGCAGTATTTTTCAAGATCAAACAATTTTCATCATACACCCCAAAAATAAATTCATATTACTGCACCCCACTGCAAATGACATAACCAAAGGTAAAAATAGAAATCGATTACACCCTATCACTCCAGTGGAATCTAAAACTGACCATATGGTCAAAGAAAGGAAATTAAAGCCATTGTTTCAATTAATTATCACAAGAGTATATATAAGGTTTAGTGAATTTTGTAGTGTAAGACAATCTTAGTAGTTCAAATTGTTATTTATTAGACTGCTGGAAAGAGGAGACTAGAATGGTAAATATTATAAGTAAATCCCATAAATGACTGTCGATATAAAAGAAAATATATAATTTAAATATAATTTTATCAAGCCCAAGAAAAGGGCTTCAATACTTGATAGAGAACAATTTCCAATTTGACCAACTGAAATCTGACCCCAAATCCATGTCAAAATTGACATCAATTAAAAAATAAATATAAAAGCTGTTTATAAAAAAAAAAATTACAATATGTGATTTACACTTCTGAGATTTCTCTAATATTTTAAACAACCATTTAATTTTACAAAAAAGAAATAAAATTGAAAACAAAAATATTATGAAAGAAAGTAAAAATTATATAGATGAAATAAAAACTATTGTTTTAATAACTGTATAGAGATTAAACAACAAAAAGTAATTAGTCCATATTAATTAATATGCAATAAAACAAGTGTCATTTCTTTATATTTGCTACTTTTTATTGCAACATTAAAGTCATTTAATCACATAGCTACATTTGTTTTTAACCATATTTTTTTCATCTCAATTTCCGTTGCCTTTTATCGTAACTATTAAGAGCATCATATTACAACAATAAGAAAGATGGTCGGGATAGTTGAAATAAAAAGTAACTTAATAGCGACCAAAAATTCAATAATTAACAAGGATTTATTTAATAATAAATTCAATATAAAATAACTTCATTTATGCTATGTTATATATTGTTCATTTATATCTTGTATTAGTAGAAGTAATAGCCTTAAATTGACAGAATTTCTTAAAGAGAATATTGTCATTAAGTCTTGACTAAGTCAACCTTCACCTTAATTTCAGTTGCTTTTTAATGCAATGCTAAGGTCATATATTCGTCAATCTTTAAGTAACATGGATTGGAAATAAAGATTAAATAAAGTAAGTGCAGCTAAATTAAATGAAAAAGAAAGAGAAAACAGTATACTGTGGGATTTCAATCTTCCCACTTATAAAAAACATAAATAGGTTCAATTCAGTGATGTTGGTCTAACACAATAGGTAAAGAAGTAGTGTAGCTGTGGCAGCCATGAGATATGGACAGGATTTCACATCATTTGAATGCATAATCATTGTTAGGACCCAAATGAGACAACACTAATGCCAAAGTAGCAACTGCTCTAGATTGTTTTCTTTTTTTTTTACAAGCATATTTACAAGAGTTTAACAGAAATATGTCAATTCCAAACAGACATTGACAGCCAGTGAAAAACTGTAGGAGTCAAAACGTGATGCAAGAATGAAACCACCAGCATCTAACAAAGATGGTAACTACCCAACAAAGGGAAACATTGTGTCAACTCACACTTAATTTTAATATGGGTGCAACTTAATACATTCTACCATTATATTGGATTGTCCAGAAAGTTCATGCTGAGCCTTTCTAATTAATACAGAGGTAGGGGGAGATGAGGTGGATTCAAGCATACAAGATCTGGGATTCCCAAGCAGTCACCCATCTAGGTACTGATCAGGCTCAACATTGCTTAACTTCAGTGATCATACAGAAAATGGTGTATCAACATGATGGCCATGAGCTAGCTACCATTGTCCTGGCAAAGGAAAAGGCTATATGTTCTTAAGTTTCCATTTCTAAATCTGAATGACATCTAGTTTTCTGTGGTTTAATCAGTAAAGTGCTGACCGACCATGTCCAGAAGATTTTAAAAAGGATGTAAGATTCAAGTTCATATTATTGGTGGTGACTGTTTTTATTTCCAAATTATGTTGTTAGCATAGCAGTCACAGTAAAAGCAACTTTAGCATTACAAAAAACAAAGGAAAAGCCAGTTAAAAAAAAAAGAAAAAAAAAAGAAAGGAAAAGATAATGACAATGTACCAAGAATTTTAGACTATAACTTTCTCACTTCAGAACAGAACAAATCCAATTGGTTGATTGATTTGTTTCCTATAGCTTAACCATTTATAAGTTATTTAAAGCCAGAAAATATTTTTAGATTGTAAGAATTTTTCTTTTTTAATTGATAATGAATTAAGGATACAAGTTTTACTAATTAACCCATAGCTAAAAGGAGAAAAGGTAAAAAGATAGACTCATACATAACAGAATTCATAAACAAACAAAACGCTATTGCAGAAATAAAGTGAGGGATCAGTTCTAAATTAAAATCAATTTGTGGATATAGTAGTTCCTATACATTTATATTTTAGAGAATAAATAAATCTAAAAGACATGTCTGTGTAAATAATCAATCTTTGATTTGTTTTCTAAAGTTTATCAGCCCTCTGCAGGTTATTTAAAGCCAGAAAATATGGTTTGACAATACGAGTCTTAGTAATTAACCCATAGTTGAAAGAATGAGGTGGAGTCATAAATTTTCTCAAGGGTATTCACATGTAAGTGAATATAACAAACCCAACTGGAACTGGAACTCAGCTCTTCAATTAATAATCCTAAGTCATTATTCATCATACCATCCAGGCATCCAGTTTACAGCACCTGGTATTCCCAAGCCAATAGATTCAATTTTATGAAAATATACAAGGAGTTATTGAAAAGTCTTTGGATTGACCCAGTTCTCAAAATCTGACCAACCATCAAATTTTTATTTGTATTTTCTTTATTTTTGTTTTGAAGAGCTGCTTTGTTAAGCTGAGAACATTTTGGTACACTCCTATAAGATTAAGAAAAAAAAAATGCATCTCATATGAGTAATCCAGAAAGAATATGTATGCAAAAATGTAAATATAGAACTATAAAATTTATTACATTTACCAAAATGTAATTGCAAAAAAATTACATTTTTGTTTAAAATTGATTTTTAGTGAGGAATATATAAATACTTTTTCCAGTGATTCAAGATGATAAAAAAAGGTATTAGTTTACAAAAAAAGTAAGTGGTTAAATATAAACAAACTTATTGATATCATGTTTCTTTTCTAAAGTCTCCCATGCATCAGCAGAAGCAACTTGTAAGCCAAAGACAAGTGTTAGCAGCAGCTGCTAGCAGCAAAGAGTGCCAGCCATTAGATTAAATGATCATCCAAACAAACACGGATTCTCACCTATTATTTTCCTTGGTTTTAACAAGTTGTTCTGCATGATGTTTTAGCCAATCTTCCAACTCTTTTTTGGCAGCTTCACGCCACTGGTTATTCTTCACCTCTTCTTCAGCATCTAAAAGGAAAATCAAGAGAAATTTTTGAGAACTGAATTTTAAAATATTAGTAAAGAAAGCTTCCTTAATAAGATATTGTCAAGTAAAAATTTTATATATATCATATTTTATGGCATAAACGAGACTAATCAAATCAAATTTACACTTTCATGCCTAATACTAGAAAATATTTTTTTAACCCTTTTGGAGAAACACATTCTGATTTTGTTATCAAATAATTTTTTGCTTGATGAGCTGAGCAGTCAAATTAGCTCTCAGCTTCAATGTTGAGTTGTATAATAGGGACTGTATCCAGAGAATATTTTTTTTCCAGATTTGGTTTCATATTACAAGATTAAATACATGCACACATGGTGTGAGGGATCAGTCAGTTAAGTGCCATGCGCGATACACGCTTGGGCGATCATGTCTCGAAAGAGACATGACTGACAGGGCAGAAGATTATTCCGCAGTAGGTTGCCATTGCTTTCTGCAGTAGACTGGTTGCCGACCAAGGCTATAGAACCCAATCTGTCCTGTTATTTAACCCATAACTAGAAGGAAGAGACAGATTAATACCTTTCCCAAGGATATTTGCGCATAAGTGAATGCAATGAATTCAACTGGAATTTGAACTCGGCTCCCCTATTTCTCGTTCCAAGCCGATATCCACTGCGCCACAACGCACATCCTGTGTGAGGGATAAATAGGCAAAAATGAAAAACACTGATATCTCATTTTAACAGACATGTTTACCAAAATTACACCCAAATATTTTGAAATGCTAAAAAATTGTCATTGGCTTTAACCATGGCCTCCAGACAACTCCAGAATCACCTGCATCTTTTCTGAAGTCTCCTTAAGTTGGTGAATGCTATCAATCCTTGCTTCCAATTCATCTTTGGTGTTACAAGATATTTTGTTGGTCTCTTGCTCAACTACACCCCACATGTACTAATCAAGGGAGGTTGCAGAAATTGTCTGACAGCCATGATTTGGTTCTCCTGCTTGTGTAGCATAGTGCAGAGACAGAGTCATCTAGCAGCCACCCTCTTGAATCAGAGCAGCACTATCTTAAACACACACACACACACTGGTATACTATCTTCTACGAAGAAGGATATTCTATTTTATGTTCACTGTATCCCTTTTATTGTAACATTTCCCAGAATTTCAAGTCTTTCTTTACATTAAGACCTATATCATATTTTGGTGTTAAACATGTCTTGAAATTTGTTCCAGCAAAGTAGGAACACTGGCATCAACCAAATACATATGATTATTAAACTTTAAAGAAAGTTAACAGGGGATGTCCAGTTTGAAATGTAAATTCATTGTAAACCGACCCACTGAGGAAATCCAAACAAAATATGTTCACACTACATAATTTCTTAAAATTAAAAAAATAAATTTGAAATCTGGAGATTTTTCTCCCCACATTAATTATGCACTCCAGATTATGAATTTCAAAAGTTTTTTTTTTTAATTTCCTGAAATAAAGGTGAAGAAAAATCAATTATTTCTCCCTTTTCTGTGTAATTTGCAGTAAGTTGGCTCAAGCAGAGGGTTTTCAAGCTGAATAAACAATGGATTAAACAGAGACAAGCTGCTCACAATACAAGGCAAACAAATTGCAAGTAAATGTTGCATAGCTACATTAAAATACTTATTATGCTGACCATTGTTTGCACCTTATTTCTTTGTTATTTTTAATTCCTGTAAAGATAAACCTAACAATACTACAAATTAATTAACAATACTACAAAACTATAGCATCTTATATCCCAGCTAAGAATATTAATGGTACAATTAGTTCAAGTTACACAAAAAATATCTTTCCCTAAAAAACATAACATTACCTTTCTGTTCAAGCCTCTTTTTTTGTTCTTCTCTCCAGATTCTAATTTTTTCTGGTTCTTGACGATGTTTGTCGGCTTGGGCAATTGCAGCATATCCACCACCATCTGTAGGTCCATTAGTCTGAAAAGAAAAATCGAGGTGTTGGATCAATGATTCCCTCTCAACGAGGCCAGTCACACTTGCATGAAAAGTCTCTGGTCTGCAGTATTAACCTCAATATATTTTTTTTTACTTTGTCCTTCCAGTCAAAAATGGTTGTCAAAGTCTTTTCAGTTTCATGGAATTAAAATTAATGCTTTTTTTCCTTGAATTCACATATATAGCAGTTCACAAATGATGCCCAACTTTTTTTTCCCTTCATGTAAGCTACTAAAAATAAAATCTCAAAATATTCATTTAATCATCTCCAGTAGGTGAAAAGGAATTCTAGTATTAATTTTAATAAGGCCAATTGTCAAGATATTTGAGTAGATAAAAAAAAAAATGTTTGTGTGCATAAAAATAAACTTGCAACATTCTTAAGAACAATGTTGATTTTACCCTGTAAATAGTCTGATAAAATTTTCAAGGTTACAACTCTAATGTACTGTCTTTAGACAAAGTTTAGACGATCACACATAATGCAACATAATTCAATATGATGACAGTCTTGATAATCGACTTCAGTTAGTACACCTACAATTCATGCTGTATCCAATCAACAAGAGGTACAAAATGTATCACAAGATGGTTTTTGCTAGTTGTATAAATTGCAGGCATTTGAGATTACAGGCCGATATTAATAGGATGATATACCATATATTAATATATGGTCTAGCTACTGCTGATGAGGCTTTTATTTCTTTAACAGCATATCAAATTCTCAGAGATCATTTAATACCAAAATTTAATACATGGTAGATACTAAGGTTTTGTGCATTTACACGTTTGTATAGATATAATTACTAGAGGCCATAATAAGTGTTTTATGTTGTAGTTATATGTTAATATAGTTTTATTTGTTTAAGAAATTGTAGGATATATGGCTTAATGTCATGAAAAGGTTCTTTCATGTTGGTTGTTTGGCTTAGCAGCATATCAACTTCTATGGGTTACTTAATACCAAAATCTAAATATTTTTAACACAATTTTATGGCTTCAACTACAGACAAAATGTATTGTTGATTATTTTGCTATAAAATGTATTGCTGGTCACTTGCTTTAAAAGTGTACTGGTAATTTTTTTTTTTTAATATATATATATAAAAAATTAAAAAAAATGTATTGCCGACATCTTAACCATAAAAAAGCACTTTTATACATTCATAGTGCACTATTTACACTATTCAAACTATTGTCCTCATCTTTGTTGCCATTTGTACGATATTTTGGCCGTTATACACTTGTCTTCTTCAGGTGCTAGAAATTTTGAACCGAACCCTTTATTACGATCACTGGGGTGTATCATTCGCATTCCTTGTGCGAAGCCTCTTTGGCAGCCATGAGTCATCTTCCTTTAACCCAACCATAAGTTACTTGTTCACCACTGCCATAGCTTGGTATTGAACTTACAACTCTTTGGGTCAAGTCACTGGAACTAAGCGTCTATATACACTGGGCCATGTGTCCTTAAGAACAACTGAATTTCTGGGATTTATAAACCTAATGTTCAGTAACCATTTCATACCAGAGTTCATATTACAATTTTTGATTTTAATGGGTTTTCTCTAGTATTTTTTTTTTTTACCAGAGCTCATATTGCTGAAACGTACAAATGTCAACAAAAATGAGGACAATAGTCCAAATAATGTAAATACTATATATCTCAGAAATATAGACAAATACCTTCATAGCATTTTGCTTTTGTTTGGAGTTTCACTATAGCTAGGACTCTAACAGGTGCTACCACCCCAGGTCAGGGTGAACCTGGGAACAAGAGGTGGTTCCACACTTCTCAAAACCTCCAGTCTCTCAAAGATGTTCTTGCCAGATATAATTTTGCAACATGTGCCGGTTTTAATCCGTATATGTGGTCATTTAATATAGGGTCAAGCCAGTTTACACATGCCTCGTGTTAAAATCTGTACAGGGTATCAGTTCCTGTAATCCATTTATATCATCTGCATGTTTAATCTTGAGTACTTTGAAACATTCAGACTGTTGAAATTTTCTTTCAACCAATGTGTATAGGAAGGTGAGAAGAGTAAAAGGTCCTTATCCCAACCAAGAACACCCACCTCCAACACACTTTTGGAAAGTCTATGGGCCAAGAAATTTTCTGCATCTGAGAATGAATTTCTAAATAACTTCGTCAAAGAACACCACTTTAAAAAATTGGTGATGTGCATCGAGTTGCAGTGCAGTGAATATCGGCTCGGAATGAGAAATCAGAGAACCGAATTCAAATTCCAGTTGAATTCACTTCTGCACAAATACCCTTCCTCCAGCTATGGGTTAAATGGTAGAACAGCTTGGGTTCTATAAGCTTTGTTGGCAGCCAGTGTACTACAGAAAGTAATGGCAATCTACTGTGAGAAAATATTCTGCCCAGTCAGTCATGGCTTGAAAGAAACATGATTGCCTAAGTGTGTATCACGTATGGCACTTAACTGATTATGATTTATATTTTGGATAAGAGTTATTACAATTTTTCCCCAAGGGATCGTGATATCAAGAGAATGCTGTAATATATCCAGATGCACTTCTATACATTAACATCAAGTATACAACCTGATGCAATATTAACATGCACTATTGATTTGAACGCACAATGCTGCAACACCATTTTTCCTGACATACCAAAAAGCAAACTGATCAACGAAATGGTTGGAAAAAAGCCCAATATAATAGTTTGCATAAATATACCTAAACAACAACCTAACAAACAGGATACATTTTTTTATTTTTTTTTTATTTTATTCATGCATATTTTAATTGGATATTTAAAAAAATACAATCTTACTTGTCAGGAAGAAATAATTATAATTTGAAAGAAAAAAAAAAAAAATACAAACCACATTCAGGCCTATTAATCATCTAGTGTTTTAAGCCATTTTACAACCCTATGATAATCTTGATGCATTTTGATATAAATTGTCTAATATTACAACAGCATTTTTTCATCTAGTGTTTTAAGCCATTTTACAACCCTATGATAATCTTGATGCATTTTGATATAAATTGTCTAATATTACAACAGCATTTTTTCATCTAGTGTTTTAAGCCATTTTACAACCCTATGATAATCTTGATGCATTTTGATATAAATTGTCTAATATTACAACAGCATTTTTTCATCTAGTGTTTTAAGCCATTTTACAACCCTATGATAATCTTGATGCATTTTGATATAAATTGTCTAATATTACAACAGCATTTTTTCATCTAGTGTTTTAAGCCATTTTACAACCCTATGATAATCTTGATGCATTTTGATATAAATTGTCTAATATTACAACAGCATTTTTTCATCTAGTGTTTTAAGCCATTTTACAACCCTATGATAATCTTGATGCATTTTGATATAAATTGTCTAATATTACAACAGCATTTTTTATACTATGTTCAGACTATTGTCCTCATTTTTATTGCCATGTTTATGACGTTTTGGTCATTGCACACTCCAGCCTTCTTCAGGTGCTAGGAATTTCAAACTAAACCTTCTATTACGATCTCTGGGGGTATATAATTCTCATTCCATGTGCAATGCTACTTCTGACAGCCATGTAGTTATCTTCATTTAACTTAACTCTAGGTTATTTATTCACCATTGTTGTAGCCTGGTATTGAAATACCTAGCACCTGTAGAAGGCCAGAGTGTACAACAGACAAAATGTAATAAACATGGCAATGAAGATGAGGACAATAGTCCAAACAATGTAAAAGGGTAAATACCACCCAATCTCAGAAGTATACGCAGCATTTTTTATGCTACCTACTGCAAGTGCAAATCTTTGAACATTAGAACTATCCTTCTAATAGTTAACAACTTTTATGAGGAACTAATGAGTGGCCTTTATGCAATGAGGAGGTGGTGCCCAAGGGTGCCAAGCTTTGGGGGAGACTCTAGGAAGCTACAGGGCTGGTTAGTGGCCATAGATAAGAGTCAGCGGATATATGAGCTGACGGAAAAGGAAACAGTGTGCGTGGCGTACCACACCGTGATGGGAGAGCTGTCGGACTTTATTTGTCAGCTCCTGGAAGAGGACCCTCAACTGACCTCAGAGAGCTGTTGGTTGAGGAGTATGCCAATGAGAAGACTGCCGTGGAGGCCATGAGAAACCTCATGGGACTGGTGCAGCATGAGGATGAGGGGGTGAACAATCTAGGTAGAAGGACCGAAAATTTAGCCTCTCTGGCATATCCGGTGGAGGTCAGAGAGCATGCCGCCATACAGGTCCATTTAACAGATCTATATGTCGGCGCGCTTCGAGACGAGCGCGTCCAACATGATGTGCTGAAGGAGAGCCCGGTTTGGGATTGGTTGCGCTGCTGGGAGTGCGGACGGAAGGACCATTCAACAAAAGACTGCCCTGTGGAAAGGTGTGGGCTCTGTGGGAGCCATGCCATCTAATAAATGACTGTCCCTATAAAGGCGCTCAGCGTGGGGATGGGGGGAGTTCACGTAGAAATAATAATGAGGGGCTGCTTCTGCCAGCACCCATGTTTGGGTGGGCGGAGAGACAGCATAGGAGAGTTAGGGCCTAAAAGTAAAAGTTCTTTATTTCTGTTGGTGGGGGGGGGGGGGTCGAACGTGATGTGATTGCTAAATTAGATACAGCGTGAGGAATGGTGAAGTGAATGCCAGTAGAAAGGTGCAAGAAACATCTATGAAATTCACTATGGGCTGAAATACCGGCAAAGGATGCCAACAATCACTGGAAATACTGGCAGAGGATGCCAATGAGAAAAATAATATTAGGAGAAATAATACTGGCAGAGGATGCCAATGATCACTGGGAAATATTGGCAGAGGATGCCAATGAATAGGAGAGATAATCATTTGAAATACTGGCAGAGGATGCCAATGAGAGAAATAAAATGGGATGGGACAGCAACCTGTTGCTGTAGACCCGATGGCAGAATAGCTAAAGAAACTAGGTACATCTGGTTGAATAGGACCTGCGCGACAAAAAGGGCACATCCTGGCGAGGCGAAGCCCCGGGGCAGGGGCCGACGCCCGCTTGTCTAGAATAATCACCCTAATGTTAGTAATTAGTGAGAAAAGAAATGAAAGCCAGAAGGGACCTGTAAGTTGAAAAGAAAATATACAGAGCATTTAAAGAAGGGGAAAAACACCTTCATACCAAGAAAATTTCAATAAATAATAACAGCCCATGATACTAAAGCACAAAAACAAATTACAGGCTAACATGGACATACAAGAGGACAGAGCAATAAACTATACAAAGAAATACACAGAAATAGCACACTACTAACAAAAATAAAACACACATGCCCTAAAGAAACACAAAATTTCCCATCAGAATTATGGGAATTTAAATGCAAGGAGGAAGAGAAATCCAGGAAAATTCTAGAAAAGAAAATAACATGAATGAAAACACTACCAAATCAAGATGAATCAGACAATAAATCAAAACACAAAACAAGTCCATAGTAAGAAACAAAACCCTGTACAGAACGCATACCCAGAAAACCAATATGAAAAATAAAATAGCTGTAAACATTTCAGAGAATACTATCACACACAAACACATCAGGTACACTAAGTCATACTGAACTACTTGTGAATGGACCCACACAACAAACAACTATTTCATAATAGTAATATTCATGCACATGCACATCCACCCATCAAATACACTCACCAAGACATACCAGGCCACCCACCAATGGGCCCACTGTTTCATAACACAGACAGACAGCTACAAAACATTCCCCACAACACAAAATGGACGATACTACTACCACAAATTCCACTATCGAAGCATACTCATCCACCCAAGATCACCCAGATATGTCAGCACCACATTTTCCAACCCAAATCCCTACCATCCAGAAAGTTCAAAACATAAGATACCTCAACAATTAGAAAACATTTTTAGAATATCCAATCCAAAGAAAAAGACCAATTTAAAAATACAAAACCCATTATTATTAATCTTTCATCATATCGTTTAAAAGAAGATGAAATAAACCTTCTATAGTTAGTTCTAAAATGATGTCCTACACCAAAAGTAACATTACAGACTACAAAAAAACATTAGAAACATTACACAGCAACAACAATACTATCGATAGCTCAATAGTAAAAGAAAACAAACCTAAATATTTCCCAAATAAGAAAAAATACAAATGAAATGAACACATTCTTTGAAAAACTTTCAAAAACAATCACAACCCTCAAAACAATCTCACACATAAACAAAAACTAGCATTAAAAAAAACATCTGTGAGAACAATGACATAATAATAAAGGAAGCAGACAAGGGCAGTACTGTAGCCATTATGGATAAAATTTACTACAAAACAAATATTCAAAATATGCTAAGAGATGAAAATAAGTACAGATTAATCAACCATAATATAGATGAAAACATCGTATATAAAAAAAAAAAACTCGTAGAATACTAATGAAAAAAAAAAAAATTTTTTTTTTTTTTTTACAGACTGTTTCAAAAACCATCAATTTTGACAAAAACTCCAAAAGATACATAAATCAAACCCAATTAAAAGCAGCTATCCAAGGAACAAAAATCTGAATATATTCACATCCCAAACTCTAGTGATCTTAAATTCAGACCCATTGTAGCAGGGCCAGCCTGCCCAACAAGCAGACTGAGCAACCTAATAGATAAAATATTACAACCATACACCAAAAAAAATAAAATGCTACATCAGAAACAGCATACATTTCCTATGTTTCATACCAAAAAGTAGGCCCAGGTACACTCATAGTAACATTTGATGTGAACTCCCTATACAGCAACATACCCCCATGAACTAGGTAAACAGGCCATTACATTTTAAATTGAAAAACATGCAGAAATACTTCCCACACGCTTCATAAAAGAATTTATTATACAAAGTATAGAACTAAAAAAAGAAATACATCCTTCCCTCAACAAAACATGAAAAACCTAAAGATACACACTAATAAAAAAAAAAAAAAATAATAAAAAAAAAGTTAATTCACAAATCATTGCAAAAAATAGTATTCCAAAAACAACAAAAAGAACTAGATGACGACCCATAGAGTAGAACTGAATCAAAATTGCTGAAAACAATTTAAGTATAAAGACAAAATCAAATTTTGCAAGTCAGTGTTAAAAATTTTTTCTGGACAACAGAAGCTGACAGAGTTTTAACTTACGAGTGTGTGAAAAAAACAAAAAACAAAAAAAAACGAACATCCTTGCATATGAACTTTTTGACTGGCTCACCACTTATCTATATATACACAATATTTGGGCCATCAGAAAAACAAATGGATCTCAATATGTCAAGTCACAAGTTTATTCGCATGAAGAGATTCTATTTTGGACTCAGAACATGTAGCGGCACAAATACCATTATGGACATACAAAAAACAAGTAATATTAATAATAATAACAATAAATCTACACGTGGCTTCTCACATTTTATATATATATATATATACATACACACACACACACACACACACAACGAAGTGACATATTGAATAAACAAGGTAACAGATACATCCATCATTTGAATGCTTAAGACAATCCCAAATGCACCAAAAAAAGATTAGAAGCATTAGAAATCCAAGGATGAGTTGGAACCAATGTTGGAGAATTAAGACTTGATATCACTTGATCTTCAGTATAAGCCACCAGATAATAAAAATAATAATGGTATAAGAAACAAATACAATTATAATAATATTATGCTCTTTCATTGAGAAAAAGTGTTTTTGTTTATAATCAGTTGTTATATATCATCTGGAATGATGTTTTTCAATATTACTATAGAACAGCAATACACTAACCATCCATATTTATCTGCATAAACAATTTTGAATCTGGCTTATTAAAATAATTCTGAAAAAGTGATCTCAAAAATACAAAGAACTTAGGGAAATATGTATTTTATCATAAGTTTTCTTTTGTTTAAGATATAGCTTAACCCCTTAAAGGTTTAATACATTTTGGCTTATTTAATTTCACTGTAAAATATCTTGGTAACTGGTTTTGAATGCTAAATAAAATCAGATCATTGATGATGTCTTAAAGATCAACAGAGTTAAATAATTAGACTTTAATTCACACACACACAAAAAAAAAAAAAAAAAAAAAATAATATGTTAATAGAAGATTTGAATAATTAAATGGATAGTGTTATGGAATGTTGACCCAAATCAACTTTGATTATTCAAGCAGTTGGAAAAAGTATTTTTATTGTTGTTAAGCAAAAGGTTATTAATTAAAAGAACCATGATTAATGTAAATGTAATCAGCAAAAATATAGAATAGCCTCAGGTGAAATAAGATTTGATTTTAAGTTTGGCATAATATTTACCAAGTCATACTTGTTTGGATTAATAAATCTCCTAAAAGATAAAACAGGAAGACATTTTGGAAATAACATTTTTAAAAAATATTTCAAGAAAACTGGCTGCCTTAATGAGCCATATTTAATAACTTTAATGTTTGGTTAATTATGAAGTAAATCAGACTGCAATGGAAAATAGAGTATGCAAGTAGATATTCAATGACATATGCAACCAATTTATTTGAAAAGGCTAAGGGGATCAATAGAATGACAAAAAAAAACAGGTATTTTTTTTAAAGAATTACATTCTATTAAAAAGCAGACTGATAGCATAAGCACAGGTTAAGGAAAGAAAAGCACTTTTATTATTGTTTCTCTTTTTATAAAAATAAAAAAAACAAACAGTAATATAAAATTGTAGTTGCAGATATTTTTCAATAGTAGGAAAAGAAAACTTAGAGAATTCTGGTTTGACAAGGCTCATTTCTATGTTAAAAAGTATTTTCAACCAAACTCAAGATACTGATCTTACTCAAGGCAATTTTTATATTTCCTCTAACTTGGTCACTATTATAATCTACCTATGGTCGTTTGTATCAATACATATAGCCTTAAACCAATTTTAATTTATTATTTAAAAGGAACAAGAATTTTACCAAAAAGGTTTTGAATAACTATATACATAGATTTTAGTGTAGTTTTTCTGTAATAGTTAGCAGACAGTTAAGTGTAATGAGTTTAGATTCTTATTGGGTGCTCTAGAATTGTGGCTTTGTATCAGATTAAGCTGAATTAAATACTTATACTCACAACCAATTGTAGAGCAGTCTATATACAGTTATTAATATGAAAAGAAAATAGATTCAATAACTGTCCTTTAGACTTACTGGAAAAAAAAAAAAAAAAAGAGAGATATCCCAAACAGTTGGTAAGTGGTTTGCCTGTTTTTGCTTTGTAACGTTTTGATAAAAAAAAAGTAAATTTACCAATATAGAAATGTTTTGCATGCCATGCTGAAATAATTGTACTAGTCATTTTGAAAAGTTATCCAGTAATTTACTGTTTTTATGTAAATAAAAATTTACGAAATAATTCGAGTTATTTAGATATATTTAGAATTTTTGAAATGGTGATGAACTGTAATTTTAGCTTAGGAAAATATTTTAAAAACCTTAAGAACTGCAATTATGTATGAAGGATAATTATTAAAGTAGCTATATTCACAGTAGGAAATTTTAAGTAAAGAAAAAAATAAAAATTACTTAAAAAAAAGGTTTATGGTAATAGTTAATTAAAAGTTTAATTTTATAATCTAAATGATGATTTACAACCCCTGAGAACAAAATTTTATTGTTTTACTTTATCTCAGTGTTATGTAGCATCAACTTCCTTTATATATATATACATACACACACACAGACACACGCAATAAAAAATTTTTATAGGTACAACAGAAATTTAAAATGATTATAAATTGCATTCACATTTTTTTTTGTTTAAAAAAAAAAAAAAAAAAAAAAAAAAATCAGTATCACAGTAAAATGCATATTCTATCAGTTTCAATAAGTTTATCTTTGTAGTTCATCCTGAAGATGATCTTGGAAGAGGTAAGTACTTGGGTAAAAAAAAAAAAAAATCTATGGCACTTTTGTTGATGAATTTCATCTTAACATTAGAGAACTAGGAAGGATCATTATAAAAAAGATAGACACAATATGTCTATAGTATTCAATTTTTATGTGTGTGAGTGTGTGTGTGAAACTAACAAGGGTCTAACCATTACCGACATGGATATTTTTTTCCTCTCTCTCTCTCTCCCAAATTTGGTACACTCAGAGCTCCATGATAAAAATTGAATGCTATCTATTTTACATCTCTACATCAAAGGGTTTCTAAGACCAGTGCCAAAAAGGTGAATTCTGGAAAATAGTTACAAAATTTAAATATCAATATCTCAGTTGTTTTTTCATCTAGAAAGTAAAAGTTTTATCCCATTTTAAAGTATCTGGATAGATCTAAAAGGTGATCTATTTATTTTTTTTTTGTTTAAAAACGGTCAAATAAAATTTTGACCATGACCTTAAGTTTTTTTTTTTTTTTTTTTAATTTGACAAATTTTATGATAGGATATGTACAAAATTTTGTGCTGGACTTGACTGGTCAAGTTGTATATCTTTAGAAAGCTCTTTGAATGCTGATTAATGTTCATGTAAGGATTATGGTCATAGAATCAATATAAAATTTAACTTAGTCAAACATCAACCACAAAATAGACAAATTAGTTGTCAATTTTTTTTTTAAATTTAAGTTCAAATTTTAAAATCAAGGTCAAATTATCTTATTTGACCTCTAAACAAAATAAATCAATAACCCTTCAGATCTGTCCAAGTACTTTAAAATGGTATATAACTTAGCTTTGTAGGTGAAAAAAACAGAGATATTGATATTTAAACTTTGTGACTATTTTCCAAAATTTACCTTTTTGGTAAAGGTCAAAGGGAGCCCTTTGACCTAAAGACGTAAAATAGATACTATTCAATTTTTCTCATGAAGCTCTATAAGTGTATGAAATTTGAAAAAAGATTTGTCAATAATGGTCAGACCTTGTTGATTTAACATGGAATAACGTGCGTGTGTTTTTATGTGCATATATAGCAGGAATTTATAATACTTTGAGAATAGTTTCAATGAAATTAAAAGAAAAATGAATATACATAATCAATGGAGAGTAGGTGACAAGAAATCTCACATGAAATTTCTTTGTTCTCAGTTTTCTTACTCTGGCAGTAGATCAAATTTAAGACAATTCATAGAAACTGATGACAAAGAAAAAAAAACAATGATTGCCATAGAGTGGATGAAGTCACCAACACATAACATATATCCTAGTCACAAGTGGTGAATAATGGTGTCATTGCAAGTATTTGTCAATATTATATTCACTGGAAATTTGTACTACTCATTTATTTGGTCAAAACTAGACAACAGTAGAAACTAACGCATTCATATCATTTGCTATTTATTCAAACATGTTTTATCAAAATTAACAATGTCTAATGTTTATCAATACAAAGCAAATTTATAGAAATATACCTTCAACCTGACAAGTACAATTTGATAATAGATTAGTATTACACAGTACATTTATATAGCTGGTGTGGTAGAAGATTGCATTTAATATGATTAAAAAAAATAAGTTAATTTTCTAGCACACACATCTATATTGTCTATTAGTATCAAATACAATTTTTACATCTGCAGGCATGGTATACAAAATGAAAAGATTAATGTACAAGCATTTTTCAAGCGGGGATATGAACTTTGTTAGTATATGGATTCTGAGGAGTCATGCTACATCAAGTAGTACTTGAGAAATTAGGGTCCAAGAAGCAAACAACTATTTTTTCATCTTTTTTTAAATTTAAACTTGTTTTCACCCTGATTATTATAGATGCTATTATAGACAAAACATTTTGGTCATGTACCCTCTGGCCATCGTTGGGCATCCATTGTTTGATATGGCAGTATGACTATAATGAAAATCAAATGTTGAAACATAGAATACAAAGACTCCAAAGATACACCACCACTAATGAGAACAGTGAGATCTTGGATATAGGAGTTGGTTGGTTAAACATGTTACTGTTATCTAGAATAAATGAGTTTTGTTTAATGACATATCAACCTCTTTGGGTTATTTAATGCCAAAAAGGTGGGGTTTTGAGGTATTTTTTATAATGAGAAGATTGATTCAGTCAGATTTAAAAAAAAAAAATTTTTAATTTTAGAAAACTGAAAATGTCTTCCAGTTTTGTCTTCAAAAATGTATTGCTGGTAATTTTTTTCTTCAAAAATGTGTTATGGTAATAATTGTTTCCTTCAAAAATGTATTGTTGGTAATATTTTTCTTTCAAAAATGTCAGTCAGTCAGTTAAGTGCCATACGTGAAACACGCTTGGGTGATCATGTCTCGAAAGACATGACTGACTGAGCAGAAGATTATCTCGCAGTAGGTTGTCATTGCTTTCCATGGTAGACTGGTTGCCGACCAAGGCTATAGAACCCAATCTGTCCTGTTATTTAACCCATAACTAGAAGGAAGAGACAGATTAATACCTTTCCCAAGGATATTTGCGCATAAGTGAATGCAATGAATTCAACTGGAATTTGAACTCGGCTCCCCAATTTCTCGTTCCGAGCCGATATCCACTGCGCCACAAATTTTTATGTAGATATTTCTACGAAAGTCTATTTTTATACTTTCATAGTGTTTTGACCCCAGTTTGGGGAGGTTAACTATTTGCCCATAGCTGGGATCCTAACAGGTGCTACCACTCCAGGTCAGAGTGAATCTTGAAACAACAGCAATTAAGATGTGGTCCCAGGCTCCTCTACAACCTCCCAAACAGAGGCTTTGCTGCTGGATGCTCTAGTAGTATTGAGTTCAATCTCAGGATGCTGTAGTAGTAATGAGTTCAATCCCTGGATTAGGTAGTGAAACATTGGTTTAGCAGCAACTAACAATAACAAGCATCACAGGTACAAAATAATGCAATAATCAAGATATCCCAAGGCAAACAATGGACATCTGATGATGGTCAGAGAATACTTGGCCAAAATATTGTCTATAATAACATCTATCTAAATGACTTTTAAAAAGTATGAATTTTGTTTTAGTGCTTTAAATGTACTTATAGCATTACAGTCCGTGTTCACAAAGTGACTGATTAGTAAAAGATTATCATGAGTAACCTAATTTTCCAACTCTGTTCTATACTTTCATCTATATTTCATATACTAAACATACCAACTACTATAGAGCAGAAGAAGTGGAAAAAAAAAAATTGTTGTGCGAGTATATATATATATATATATATATATAATCTCTCTAAACTTATTTATAAATGGAACTTTGTGTGTGAGTGTGTATGTTACCTATAGACTCCAAAATGGCTGAACCGATTTTCTTGAAAATTTACACAGTTGTACTATAAGCGTCTGCGAGTGTTCTTAGCCAGGCTTTGTGTTGAGGTACTCCCGATAAATATTGAAAATCAATAATAAAAAAAAAATTTTTTTAAAATTGGGTTATAGAAGGCGTGGTCTGATTTTAATCAAATTTGATACACTCATAGACAAAGACATAAGAATCGATATTCAAAAGTTTCATGGTTGCAGTTCTAACAATAGTGCAGAAAATCGATTATATATATATATATATATATATATATATATATATAAATAAATAAATAAAAAGGCAAGAAGTTTGTGCATGTGTCTGTTTATCTGTGTATGTCCTTCACACAAATCCACAATTTTTATCCGATTCTCACCAAACTTCACACAAATGTTCTTTAGGCTGAGTCTAAGCTCCAGGACCATGGATTAGTTTTAAAGATTTCATTACACCCGAACAACACCGGACTATACTACTAGTATATATAGGTCATCCGCAGGCAGATCTGTTTCACTGTATCACAGCTCATCAGTACGGTTAGACTCCGATTGCTTTTAACCCAGGATTGAAACCCGACCGAATTGACGTCAGTCGGCAATTCTACCTCTGGGCTATGGGCGTTTGGTAGAAGAAGGTAAACTTTTTAGTGTGTATATTGTCATTATACCCGCCCAATACACACACACACACACACACACACACACACACAATTCCCAGTTAATAAAAAAGCAGCAAATTTATTCAATAAAATACACCAGCTCTAATTGGTCTATCTCAGTGGCCATCTAAAAGCCCAGATCTGAATATTATAGATTATCTTGAGTCTACTCCTAAATCAACTGTGATACTGTCATCATGACATCATCAATAATGATTCATGTAAGTGAAACTTCACTGAAGCTTGGAATGAAATTCCTCTTGACACTATCTGCAAAGTTACTGCCTCCTGGTTACCACACAACTTTGTGCTGAACATTCAGGCAAATAATTTTTAACATCTACAATGATTGTTCATTTTGTGCAGGAATCATGATAACTAAATAAAATGATTTCTGAATTTACCATTTTTCTTTTTTTTACTGTGCACACTGATCTTAGCTGACACATTTTGTCTTCTAAGGAACTTTATCAGGGTAAATGTGAGAATTTTATTTTGTAACAAGTATTTATATACAAGAGCAAAAATGTTATTGGTTTATCAAAAATTTAAATTCAATGCATGTTCATATATATATATATATATATATATATATATATACACACACACATATTTTGCACTAAATAGAATAACTTTTATGGAACAAGAGGTTATATTTTATTCCCCTCCCCTACACACGCTGTTTTTAAATTGCAAGCAAGATAAATTTTAAAGAAAGAAAGAAAGAGGGCGGAAAAAAAAACCAAAGAAGCAGTAATGCAACATTGTACTTGCGGAGGTTCCTCAGTGTCAAAGAAGAAGGAAGGCTGAGAGGGTTGATGTTCCATCTCAGGTCCTGGGTCGATGAGGCCCGTTTCCACACTCACCTAGGAGAAGCAAAACTCTTTTATTTTAAACCAATCCAAAAGTTGCTAGTCTTACCTCAAGGGATTTATCAGTCTTTCTCTATATTCCAGCCATTGCATTGCCCTCCCCAAATATTGATGTGCTTAGGATTTTTTCTTATAAAGGATCATATAGAAAAGGAACTTAAAATTTAGTTAATAATTGAATTTTCCTAAATTCCTAAATCTCAATCATTCATGATCTTGCAACCTGTAAATATTAAATACTTTGAATTTTCCTTTCTATCCAGTAGTATATTGATCATTATTTCTTTTCTCTTTCAAAACTTGTCCTCTTTCTACAACTAATAAATACTTCTCTCTTTTACGAATTTTTACATTCAATGTACAAAATGTGTATGAAACTCTTATTACAGGATAGAGGTAGGGAATATATTAGGACTATAATCCTGCACATTTGATTTACTGAAGCTTTTTTTTTATTATATGTTAAATTATTTGTCATATGATTGCTAGTAATTTGAAAACACTGTGAAATAGATGATTTCCAGATAGAGCATGGCTATTAAAAAAAAAAAAAAAAAAAAAAAAAAAACAGCCCTGAAGACACATTTATTGATAACTAAAATTGGTGAAATATTGTCAATTTTTTTTCATTGTTTTTTTTAAATCAATGGTTAAGAAAATCCATGGTTAATTAAAATCTTAGTATACTTTCTAAAAGTAGCCCAATTATTTGTTTTATATCAGAAACATTAGTCATGCCAAGCTTGGTTGAAAATTGATGTAGACATCTCATGGAAACAAAAACAAAAAAGAAGCAGCCACAACACATACAATACATATGGGTCTATAAAATGAATATCAAATAAAATTTTAAAAATTAAAAAAAAGTAATACATGCATACATTTCTGTCAGAGCAAAAAGACAATACATTTCTATACAACTAGACTTTGCTTTGGAATTCTAGGATTATCTCATCTTTAGACAAAATAACTTTTTTTTCCTGTAAGTTAGGCATTGAAAAACTCAAGGGAAAAAAATTTATCAACCTCCAAGTACAAAATACATTTACCAGCTTACAAGACTTTTTTCCTGAAAAATGAATGTGCCTCTAAGACAAATATATCCGTTACCACCATGACATGGATTGTAGTGAGGAACATTTATTGCACATGACTGACAGAAGTGATGACTCTGCAGATGATAGTTTAGAGCTTTTACATGAATCCAGAAGTGACGTGTTTTCGGGATTTGAGGATGAATAAAATTTCTTCGATTGTTTTATATTTTCACATACATATTTTTAAAATATTTAATTCATTTTTATGAAAATAAAACCACCCTTGGACAATGAAGGACGTATAGCATATTTACTAACCACCAACTAGTATGTAATTTCCGTACAAATAAAATCAGATAAGTGATGAAACAATATATGGTGCCAGTATGTGAGAGACTCATTGTGAATTTGTTGTTGTATGATCATAACTTTTTTTTTTTTTTAGAAATTTTTTTCCAATATTAGGGTGTGTCTTGTAAGCGGAAAATATGGTACATGTTGCCACTTAAAGTAAAAACTGTAAATATAATGTCAAGTATTCAAAAGGTGCAATAAAATCATGGGCAATTTCAATCAAATTCAATGGTTCAGAAGAATGGTTCAAGAGATCAAAGGATATTTAGTTCGATAAGTGATACTAGTTTTGTTTTTTTATAATTTCATATTTAGAAAAAGCAAAAATTTAAGGCATCTAAACAGTTTCTTCAGTTTATATTAAAAAATCCCATTTGATTTTAAGTTAATGCAACTTGAAGATGGAATAGTTGCAACACTGAAAAATACTTTTAAAAAATTGTTAGAAGCAAAATTCTGTACTAATGCCCATTATATATATATATATATATATATATATATATAAATAAAAACATAAAAGTTCATAATTTACAGGATTATATGATCATTTTGGCAAAGAGAATTTGCTTCATCAGTAATCTTTAATATGGAAAATTAAAAAATTTAATGTGAGCGTGTGTGTTGTGTGTGTGGGTAAAGAAACTGGAAGAAAGCATGCAAAAAGAAAAAGAAAAGCATAGCGAAGGAAAGGGAAAGGAAGGAAGAAAGAAAAAGAAAGGGGGAAAGAATAAAGGGGAAGCAAAAAGTATGCCAGTTTTGTAGACAGGACAAAACGCTGACCAGGTGGGTAAGGGAGATAGTTACAAATAGAACTGATAAAAATGAATATAACAGGAAAGATGACAGACTTACCTCTGCTTTGTCAATTTTTTTTTTGTTTTTTTTCAAATTTTTTTTCATTTCAAACTAAAATAAGGCCTGACTATTGTTGAAATCAAAATAAGTTAAAATTTACCTCAGGAACAAAAAGAGAAAAGCCAATGTATATAACTTCATGACAAAAAGTAAAATTGAATTAAAAAAAAAAAAAAAAAAAAAAAAAAAAAAAATATAAATCAAACATGTACAAGTAATTTCTCCTTGTCTAAATAGTGTAAATATTTCTCCTTGTCTAAATAGTGTAACTGTAAATATTACCTGTGGAGCATTCTCAGCTTGTGCATCTGATGCTGCAGTGGATTCTTCAAAAGCATTAAATCCATTGCCTGCTGTAGCTATAATATTAAAAAAAAAAAAATATATATATATATTAGTTATTTTGATCTAATGATAAAGCATTCAGAAACATACATATACAATGAAGCAATTTCTTAATATATGGCAGTTAAAATGGCAGCCCACCAAAAAGATTTTACGCTTAAAATAAAAAATAAAATAAATAAATAAAAAAACAATAAATAAATCTTAGAATTCTATTTTTATGTAGTAAAATACCATTTTTTTGGTAGTAAGATACCATTTTGCTTGTTCAGGTTAAAAAAAGTTAAAATTAACTCCAGTTATTTATTTTATAAATTCATGAGCCAACTTTTATTAAAATCCATAAAAAATAAAAATTAAAAAAAAAATCGACACATAATACAACTATGAAAGAATTCAATTGAAACTAAATTATATATAATATTGGATAATTTAATTCAAATTATCAAACTGCTTATATCTCAAATATAACATTTATTCAAAATTAAGAATAAGTACAAACATGAAAAATAAATATTTATTTTTTTTTCTTGGTGGGGCTGGAGTGATTAACCTGGGTCAAAATGGTTTCATTTTGATCCTGTTTAGTCATGGCTAGTGGTATCTCTGTGTAGGATAATAGATTTTTATAATTGAAACTACAATCCTTTCTACTAAAATAAAAACCAGTGTGTGCATGCGTGTGTGTGCATATCCCTCCTGTGATGCTCATGGAGAGAGATAACAGTATGGCAGTGTCGGCTCAGTTCATTCTCTTTACTAACAATTTCGAAAGCCCTTGCCACGTATTTGCTCTTTAAGCAATAATTATGTCGGAGAGTAGTGAAGAATATGAATATATATATATATATATATATATATATATCTGCAGACAGATCTGTTTCGCTGTATCACTGCTTATCAGTACAGTTAGACTCCAATTGCCCTTTAACTCAGGATTGAAACCCGACTGAATTGGCATCAGTCAGAGATTCTACCTCTGGGCTATGGCCGTTCGGTGGAAGAAGGCAGACTTTTTAGCGCATATATTATCATTATACGTGCCCAATAGCCAGAGTGCTCTAATTCATTTTACTGAATGAGCAATGCATACATGCCAGAGTAGCTACTGTTTTTCAAAGTCTACCATTCTTCCAGAGTGCCCAATCAGGGTGTGAGAGCGTAACACACACACACACTCTTTGTGTGCGTATTGTTACGAGGATGCATTTATATATAAAAATAATATTATTAATGTTTAAAAAGTTATAGTAAGGGATTCTATTGAGTCCTACTTGTTATTACAAAAAAGTTTTAATTCATGAAATAGTTGTTAAGTAGAAAAATTAGGAATAGAATGTTTGGAAGATTCTAGAATATTCCAGTAAAATCTAGAGAATTCGAAATGATTTGAGAAATATGCAAATTAGGTGTTAGCCCCTATAAAAATAGGTTTTGGGAAGGGAGTAGTGAGTTGTTAAAAGGATTTGCTGACATTATCAACTCGGGCCCAATTCAGGATTTGTATATCCAGTTAAAAGAATCTCTACTAAAAGTTGCTGACAAACTAAAACCTGAAAGAGAACCTCATGGAACTAAATGGGTAAATAGATTTGACTCCTTTCATTGACCAAACAAAGAATTATTCTTTATATACACATTTGAAGATTTCCAAAAAGTATAGCACTTAGACTACTTCGTTAGCTTAACTGGGTAAAGACACTTGACACCTTCCTTCCCCTTCGTAACACTTTGCCTGCCAGTAGTAAACTATGTTCCTTGCTTTGAATGCAAAAATTGTATACTTTGTAAATATTTTTATTTTGTGTTATCCTAAATTAAATATTTGTTTGTGATTAAGTTCTGTGTTTTGGTCAATCTTTTTTTTTTTTGTTACAACTTATAACACGTAACAATATATCTCCCACTTGTTACGCTCAAGCGTCTGGATTATTATTCTTGTTTTCTTTTTCTCATGTCTTAATGCAAGATACTAAATAGTAGATAAATCAACATATATGTTGCTGTCATTTCAGATGCCATATCGATAGAAATATTTTGCCATCATTTTTGAGGGCATGGGTCCTCTCATAACTGGTATAAACTGAATACATTAAAATAATTCAATACACACATTTAAATAATAAAATAAAACCAATAAATTTTTTATTGACCATTTTTATCATAAGGAAATCATAAAATCTATATATTTGTATTTTAATTAAAACAGTGGGTATTACATCTACTAGACTGTGCAATTAAGAAAATGTAGTAGGATTTGAACCTGTGTCATCTTTTGTGGGAGAAAGCACATTTTTTTTCTATATTATACAAAAATACAAAACATTGAGTTCATTAATATCCTATTTTATAAATAAAAGACTATATGTAATTCAAATGTCATGAAACAGTAAAATTTGTCCCCGCACCCAAAAAAAAAAAAAACAAACTTTGTCAGAGTCTATAGCAGAAGTTTGAAAAAATGAAATCATGGAAAATGTACAAATCATTTTTTATGGGCCGTGTCCCTTCAAGGTGTATGCGATCATGGCCCTCCACATCTTCCTATTCCTTGTAGCTCTTAAGTTTTGTCATTTCTTCCAAAGCCTGTTCTGCCATCCATTTGCTCAAGCCCATCAAGTATATTACACACTGCTTTCCTCTGTCCCTCAATCTGTCCTGCATGTATCAGATTGCCCAAGCCCTACTTCCACATTATATATTCCAAAAATTTCAGCTGTCTCTTCCTGAAGTTTAGTATAAATTTCCTTTTTGTTTCCATTCTCACCAAAACCTTCTTGTTGCTCACATGCTCAGCCTATAGTATCATCATCAGCATAGCAGAACAAAATCATAAAATTTGGGTTAACATAATGCAATAAAATGATAAGAGTTTATTCCTGTCATTTCAATACATGAATATATATCATCTGACTGAACTATCTGCCACTTTGTGGTATGTTCAGTTGGAAATGCAAATTAACCTTGGACATGCACTGACTGGAAAGTGTTGAGTATAATTATGAAGCATTCATTACTGCACTTGAAATCTCTTGAAAATTATTTACACGCTTGTGCAACTTGTACAATAACTGAAAAAGATATTCAGAGACGCCTAATTTGTTTGGTTTAAGTTTAATGACCCATCAACCATTTTGGTCAGTCTTTGAATATTGGGATCACTTGTCTTAAAGTAGTTGCACATGACAGATTGTTTTTACCCATTTTTATTTCAATTAAATTTTGTTATCTATTCCTATTTTCTTTAAATATGCCATTAGATGATCTACCTTAGTGCATTCAAGAAGTTCTTTCATTGTTTTTGTATTATAGTACTTTTCCTGTACAAATGAAAAATCAATGAAGTCCATCAAAGTGTCTCACAGTGTAAGGGGCATGACAGGCTATGCAGCCTAATTTGTAAGAATTGGCTCAACAACAATACTTTATACATTATGATACATATCGATATGCCGTCTAAAATGACGGTAACATATATATCGATGTACCTACTGTTAAGTATCTTACATTTGGACATAAAAAATTTTTTTCTTAAATAATAATAATCCAAACCCTTGAGTGTGAAAATAGGGATATATATAAGAAAGTGAAAGAACAGGTAGATTAAAACACACTGTTCAAGCATTTACTTTTATAAAGAGATACAGAGTAGAGCTTTATTTTGTAATTTTTTTTATTACAAAAGGTTTATAAAAGCATTATATAGAAGCATTTTCATGTTTCAGAACAATACTGTTCTTCATGATCTCTCGTGGATATTGACTCGGAACAAGAGATCAGGGTGGCAAGTTTAAATTCTAGTTGAATTCATTGCATTCACTTACGCACAAATACCCTTGGGAAAGGTATTAATCCATCTCTTCCCTCCAGTTATGGGTTAACTAATAGGACAGATTGGGTTCTATAGCCTTGGTCAGCAACCAGTCTACCGCAGAAAGCAAATGCAACCTACTGCGGAATAATCTTCTGCCCAGTCAGTCATGTCTCTTTCAAGACATGATCGCCCAAAGCGTGTATCACGTATGGCACTTAACTGACTGATTGTTCTTCAGGTGACAGTTTAAAATAAATTATGAAAATGATTTATTTAGAAAATGTAAGATGAATTCATGGTTATTTAGAAACTGAAGGGGTAGTAGTAGGAGGGGCAGGTAGAGAATATGCTTGTAATATTGCTTAAGCTGATGGGGAGGGGGGAGTAAAGAAAAAGTGTGCTTCTAGGACATAAAATTGTATTTAATACATTTTGCTATATACATTAATGGATCAAAACTGTAATATGTAGTAAGAATGACAGCCACTGTCTCATAAGTGTGCATATCAGGGTCAAAGTTATATAAGCAGTCAGCCTTGAGTACTTCATTTGAATGCTAGTTTTGGGCAAGAAAAATTCTAGTCAAATTGTTTTAACCAGAAAACAAGATCAGAATATTTCCAAAAAAGTACCTTCTATGGAGTGCTCACATTCAGTCATATTGAGTACCTATTTGCAGACAAATTTAATCCAAGTGAAGGAAGGAATGTGCCACAACACATAGATCAACACTTGTGATGTACAGAACTGTATAGCCACAGGCAAGTCTGAGTAGTTATGTTAACCAATTGGTTAAAGTGTCTTCAAAGTCATGAAAGTATTGGGTCTTTATGTCAATGAAAGGCCATTTGGTTTCGCTTTCTTCTGAACAAGGCAAATGGTAAGGTACATATAGTGATATTTGTGAAACAATAGAATCTTTATGAAAACAAGCTAATAGAGGCAGTATGATGGTTTGGGAAACAATGGGTCCTCTCGTTCATTTAGATGGTACTTTGTCAGGTGCCACATATTTCGCTATCAATAAAACCTAGGTACATACCTTTATGGTAACAGTCTTCTATGAAGATAGAAGTGTCCGTTTTTCTGCAGGTCAATATGACCTGCCACATTGCAGGAGTTGTATGTGAAGTATTTTAGCAGCATTAACATTTCATTTTGTTGCCCTGGACCGATTTCAATCACACTGAACACTTACAAGACGAAATATACTCATGAGTCAGTGTTCTTTAGAAACTACCACAAACTTACAGAAATTCAAGGACTAGCCATTAATATGTTGGTCCCAGATCCAAGAAGAAATTATTATAGGTCTTGCAGAGTCCATAACTGATCACATAAGGGCTGTTTTAAAAGGCAAATGGAGGACCAGGAATTTATTAGGCAAGTGGTCATAACTTTTTGACTCACTAACGTATTAATAACTAATAACATTTTTATCTTTTTACAAACAACATTCAAATATTTCATATTAACAATTATGTGAGTAGTGTAATGAATAGTGGCGTGGAAGGTGGATTCGGTGAGCAGAGTTTCAAATTCCAGGTTAGTTTATTGCATTCACTTTCACACAAGTACCCTGCAGACCCATGTACAAATGAACAGTGATTTGAAAACATTTTTCTTCACCTTTTATAACGGATATAGTTTAGAATTAAATTTTTTTTTTTTTATTTCAAATATTCATTTTTTTCCTTCTTTTACAAAAATGACAAATGTTGTAAAGTTTAAAAATTAAGGATTACAAGTATTAACGTTACATTTAATATGCATGCACAAGTTCAGTTTTCTAAAGTAGTACAAAATTTGTTTCATAAAATTTTGCTTGGAGTTGCCAAGTTAATCATGATAGAAAATTAAATTTTTGGCTTCTTAAGTTCAATTAATGATTTTATGCTTATCTTCTCCCCTCATAATTTTATGTCTTTTCTTTATTGCATTTTCTTAGTGAAAAACAGAACAATTATATTTTTAATAATTTCACCCCAAGCAAGGCAATAACGCCACTAAGATGCAAAGGGTTACTAAGTATAAAAGAATTTTTGAAAAAGAAAAAAAAAAGATCCGAATATCAAACATCGCAATTTTCGTTTCCATTTTTTTAATCAAATAAATAGTATAAAAAGAAGCTAAATAAAAAAGACAAAAAAATAATTGAAAAATCTGAAAGAATGACATTGGTGTAAATTGTATGGATATTTATTTTAAAATATTTAAGACTAAATTTTTTGGGGGAGAATTGGTACAGAATCATTTTTATGAAATGTTTCTATACCTGGACTTCATATTTTACTCAATATTTTAATGCTGCCTTTAATTTGGGAAAGAATCATTATTTCAAGAGTGACTTCCTCTTTCTACTGTTGCTTCTTCATAACACTAGGTATTATAATGAAGCAAAAACAGACATATATACAGAAAAAAATGTGAAATTCTCTAAAACCAGAAACAGAATTATGGAAAATTTTAAATAGAAAATCAGTCTCTCTGCATATAAACTATCGCCCGGTTCACACTCCACCCACGTCTATTGAACAGGTGAAGAGGCTCATCCCTTGTTTCCTGTTTAGGATGTGGTTTCCGGTTTTTCTCTTTTCCAATCTTTTCACTCTTAACGTAGCCCCCTGCGCATCAGTGGCGTGTTCGCCTTGCTTGGGGTGATATGATTAAAAAAAAAAAAATATATATATATATATACACACACATGGCAAATGAAAAGTAACTATTTTACATGTGAAGGACTCTCATCTAACTATAATTTTTACAAGATGGAAGAGTCATCATACATAGAGCTACTGTTCAATCTGTAGTTATTTATAAACTGTTCTTGAAGATTTTGAGACTTATTTTGACAAAATTCTAAGTCCTATGTACATTTTGCATATTTCTCCTGCATGGATTAATATTTTGTCTGGTTACATTATAACATTAATAAATCCTTTAAGCATAACTTTGCATGTAAAATCTCAGTTGTCGCACTCATCTGCAAAGGATACAATCCAAGATGTGTATTTAATAGTATAACTCTGTATAGGTCATTTAATGCCGAAATTTAATTTTCTTTGGAGCATTAGTAGTTTCTTTTAGAAAAATGTATTGTTGGTAAAATATATATATATATATATATATATATATATATAACCTCCAGAGGTCATGCTGCAGGATATAATTTATTGTCATACCCAGGACTCACATTCCAATATACCCAAATGCCCAAAACTATGAATGATACTGAACCCTATACTGTTTATTTTATATCAATGTTAAACTTTAAAAGATGTTCAATACTGGAGATGTATATACAACTTTTTTCTTTAAAACATTTAGCACTCTACATTATAATGAATTCTCCTTCTAATGTATACAGTCGTTCCTCAAATTTAAACTTCAGTAGCCTTGATCTCAAAGTAAAGGCTGTTTTTTGCTTTTGCTATAGCAGGATGTGACAACACAATTGTGAAATTTAAATATACTATTATTTGGCGATTGTAGCCAACAGCAATGGTAGGACAAATGCTTTCCTTAGTGACTAAAGTTGCTTAAAAAGGTAGTTTAAGGTGATATCAGGAACTTTGAACTTTTTAATTCAAGTTTTCTTTTTTGTGTATACAAGTTGCAGACATGACTATTATGGTGCTTTGGAAACATTTCTTAATAGATAGCGACTCAAAATGAGAAGTCAGAAAGCTGAGTGAATTTCAGTAAAGTTCATTACATTCACTTATATGCAAACACCATTGGGAAAAATATAAATCATACCCACCACCTGCCAACTATGATTTAAATAGCAGGACAGACTAAGCCATATAGACTTGGTTGGCAACCATTCTACCACAGAAAGTAACAGCAACCTAATGCATGAATTATTCAATCAAGAACTGAAAAGAAACCTGATCACTCAAGCCGATGTCACATATGACACTTAAGGAAGGAAGGAAAAGGAAGGTTGACAGAAAACCAAAACTGTGGACATAGGAGCAGGTTTCATTGTAACTTCTTATGAAATTTGAAAATATTTTTGATTAATTAATAAAGATTGTTTCAGGGTTTGTTTGTTTTTAATTAGAATACATAATTTTGTTTTTTTCAGTTGTTTCTGTTAGACAAAGTAATCAGAAGTTGCTTAACTTATGAACTATTCATACAAAAAGATTTTATGTAACTAAAAGATTTAGTCTTTCAAAATATGAAGGTCGTGGGATATACTAAGGATATAGTTGTTCTTTCCAGAATGATTCAGATAGGTTATGACTGGAGACACACAAGGAGGTGCTGACAAATTCTCAGCTTAATCCACTTCCCAAAAACCAGTATTTCAAAGAACTATACAGAGTGCGATTGATAAATTGTCGTCATTTTATATTTTAATTTCACACATATTTTTTTTTGACTGCACAGTATAGTAGGGTCAGTTGGGCACTGTTTTTGAAAAAAGATCATGACACAATTCACTCTGCAAAAAATTTGGAAACAGCAGGCTGTACTGCTTGGCATCTGCACCGGATTGCGTATCAGTCTGAGGACAGTGCAAAGGATTTGGATAGAGTTGGAGGAGTTTAATTGTGATCATGACAGTATGGCAGCTCAGAAAACTCACCGATTGCTCACTGATAAGAGAATAGCTCCTGAATTTGTTAGTGAGGGCCTCAGATTCAACACAAAGGCCTACATAAAATGCTTAGAGGAGGTAGTGTTTTTCTGGGTCATGAGGGTGGTAACTGGAAGATCTTATACCTGGCAACAAGACTACATCATACCACCCAAACAGAAGAACCCAGTCATGACTGTTAGACAACTTCTGTAACCACATCAGCCTTACATTTGGCCACCTAAATCCCCAGACTCCAACTCTCTTGATTATTATATGTGAGATACAGTTAAGAGAAAGGCCAACAAAACTCCTTGTAATACCAAAGATGAACTGAAGGCAAAGATTATGACTGCATTTACCAAATTAAACAAAGAAACTGCTCAAAGAGATGCAGATTCCAAAGTTGCCTGGAGGCAGTGGTTGAAGCCAATGGTGATTTTATTGAATATATTTACTCTTTAGATAATCTTTTGTAATTTTGGTAAATATATCTGTTAAAATGAGATGTTAGTGTAATATTCATTTTTGTGTAATTTAGACAAAGATTTAAATTGATAACATTAATCTTTTGTAATTTTGGTAAATATATCTGTTAAAATGAGATGTTAGTGTAATATTCATTTTTGTGTAATTTAGACAAAGATTTATCCACTGTACCCAGTATATATTTCTTATAGTATTTTACACTCAGTGGCTACCCCATGTCTTAGTGGCTTTATTGCCTTGCTTGGGATGAAATGATTAAAAACACATACAGGGCTACTCAGTTTTTTTAGGACATTTTCCTGAATTTAGTAAAAGACACTTCAGTTATGATAGAGTTTTATTTGAAAAAAATTGACATGAATAACCTTGAGACTCTTCTTGACACATCTACTTAATGAATCTACTGTTAAAATCTATGACTGCTTCAATACAAGATCTGAAATGCTAACATAACAATTCAAATGATCTTTATCTATTTCAGACATTGTGCTAATTATGTTAAACTTTAGAGATTTTATAGTGTTAGGTGTTGATCGATTTTTCTCTCAAACAAACCCTGTGTATGTGTGTGTGTATATATATATATATATATATTTTTTTTTCTTTTTTTTTTTTCAACAGATTCAGATCTAGAGAGCTAAGAGGCCATAAGTTTGGGGTAACATGATTGACATTATGAAATGGTAGTAAGTCAATGCTAGGGGTATTTGTCTTTCTTTGCTCATGCTCTCTATCCAAGGACTTATAACCTTCTTCAATACCTGCTTATAAACAGCAGCATTGACTCTTAAACCTTGAGAAAAGAAGTGAGGAGGCATGGCATCTTGGTTCTTCCTCATAAATCCCAGAACCATCAGTGTCCAGAAACTGTGTGCATGACTGCTGAAATGTCCATAAGATATCATCATAACCATACGTCATTCTTTTAGTTGACCTTTTTGTCCCAATAAGTTTTTCTCATCAGAGAAAAACCAAAGCATCCCAGCCTCAACAAATGCTTTGCACAAATCAGATGGCTATCTTTTGTCTTTGCAGGCATGAATTGGACTCTCTGCATCACATATATCAAGGTCTTTGTGCCCGATTTTTTCTGATAGAAATTTTTGGAACCTTGATCTCTTTAGTAATGGCATTAATCGACTTTCTGGGGTTCTTATTGTTATAGTGGAACATCCTGCCATCTCCTGAGAATAGAATGCTCTACCTGATAAAAGACGGTAATGAGTGGTACAAAGGAGGAAGGTCTTAGGCGAAGGCATTCACTATTTGATAGTCTATTCCGTTCCAACCCGTTGCTTGCCTATATGTGTATTATTGTTAATTGTACCTTAGTACAATATATCTGTTATACCTTATTCCTGGTGTTGAGTACCATTCTTCAACTGATCTATTTACACTGTATGCCTTTTCAGGATATATCAGTTTGGCGACAAAGATGACTGTCACCGGATACCAATTTGGCGAACTAGAAAAAAAAAAAAAAAAAAAAAAAAAAAAAAAAAAAAAAATCGGTGCTCAGGAAAATATGAAGTATACAAACTTCATTTTGCCAAAGAAACTAGAAGAGATTTCGTTTGATGAAACTGTTGAAATATTATCGAAAGTGTTTGGCGAACAGGACAGTTTGTTTTATACACGTAAATGCTTAAATATTGTGAAAGAAGAGGACGAAGACTGTTTCATACAATGGAAAAGTTAACTCCCAGGGTGAACATTTTAAAATTAAAGAAATCAAGGAAGATATGTTCAAATGCCTAATTCGTGCAAGGTTTAATGGCGCCTAAGGACAAGGAAGTTTGTTCAAAGATTTTAGCAATGTTGGAGCATGATACGGACATAACTTTGCAAAAAGTATCGGAGGAATGTCAGAAGTTGATTAATATTAAACGGGATAATTTATGTATTGAAGAGAAGAGTATTGCCCGAATACATAAATTAAAACAATGTGCCTACAAAGAAGAAAGACCATACTGCAAATCATGTGGCAACACTAATCATGCTACAAGTGCTATTTTAGAAATAACATATGTTTTGAATGTGTGCAAAAGGGGCACAAGGCAGTAATGTGTAGAAAGAAAAATTATCAAAAGCCTAAAAGGATAAATACGGTTTTATCTAAAAACGTTACGAAGGATTTCGGTAGAAGAAAGTATGTAGACATTAAATTAAATGGTCAAAATATCACTTGTTTGCTAGATACCGGGAGTAACATTTCCACAATTGATGAAAATACCTGGAGAAAAATAGACCGACCAGAGTTGCAGAACACTAAGAAAATTGCGAGAGGCATTTCGGGTAACAAGTTGAAATTCAAGGTTGAATTTTTTGAAGGTATCATTCGAAGGTAAAATCCACAAAACTAAAGTCTATGTGATTTTGGGAAAAAATGCAAATTTATTTGGCATTGATTTAATTGTATTATTTATGAGAAAAACCCATGAATACGTTTTGTAGGAAAATGAATGCATCGAATATAGGAAAGTCTAAACAGACAGAAAAATTTATGAAAGATTTGAAGAATGAATTTACTGAAGTCTTTGCGGATGAACTTGGTTGTTGTACGCAGACAGAAGTGAAATTTGAACTAAAGGATAACATAAAACCAGTATTCAAACCAAAAAGAAAAGTTCCCTTTGCATCATTAGAGACGATAGATAAAGAGTTACAGAGATTGGAGGAGAACGGAGTAATTAAGAAGGTAGATTACTCTGAGTGGACATCAACTACAGTCTACGTAAAAAAGAGAAATAATAAAATAAGAGTTTGCGCATATTTCTGAACCAGACTGAATGAATGTTTAAAGGATCACACATATCCACTCCCCACACCAGAGGAGATATTTTCAAGGCTGAATGGGGGAAAAATCTTTTTGAAAATCAATTGGTCAGAAGCTTATCTACAAGTCAAGGTCGAGGAGGAATGTTCTAAATATTTAACCATCAACACTCATAGAGGATTGTATGGGTTGAAACGTTCACTGTTCAGTTTGAAGGTAGCACCGAGTGTATTTCAGCAAATTATGGATATGATGTTGTCCGGCCTAGATTATACAAGGGCATATTTGGATGACATAGTAATAAAAAGTGAAAATGTGGAAGTACACAAAATTCATGTCCGTGAAGTTTTCAAAAGAATTAGGAAGTATGGATTCAAGATAGGACTTGAAAAGTGCGAGTTCTGTATGGATAAGATCGAATATTTGGGCCAAATAATTGATCATAAAGGAAGGAAACCTAACCCAATCAGAACTGAAGTGATAAAAAATATACCTACTCCAGATAATGTGACTAAGTTACAATCATTTCTGGGCCTTGCAAATTACTACAATCTATATATTCCTAATATGCAAGATTTAAGAGCACCATTAAACAAATTATTAGGAAAAAATAAAAAGTGGTGTTAAACAAGGGAATGCGACGAAGCATTTAAAAAAAAAATTAAAAAGTACTTATTGTCAGATTTAGCGTTAGTGCACTTTGATCCAAATCAGGAACTAATTGTAGCATCGGATGTGAGTAAATATGGCATAGGAGCCGTTTTTTTTTTTACATAAATTCAAGGATGGCACATCAAAACCTATCACTGATGCCTTGAGATAATTGCTTCCAGCGGAAAAAAATTATTGTCAGATAGAGAAGGAAGTGCTAGCTATAATTTATGCTGTAAAGAAATTTCAGATTCATTTATGGGAGATTGTTTGTGCTACGAACTGACCATAAACCATTGTCGATTTTTGGGTCGAAAAAGGAGTACCTACTCATTCCGCAAACAGGTTGCAAAGACAGAGTGTGATTTTATTAAATTACAATTTTAAGATGCAATTTATTCCGTCTAAGGAAATCGCTCACATGGATTGTCTTTTGAGACTAATCTCGAAAAACCCTGAGTTGTTGGAAGAAACAATGATAGCAGCGTTAAAAGAAGAGAAAGAACTTGCAGATGTACTGGTAAACACCGTTAGTGAGTTACTGGTGACGCTGGTCATTCCATGTGTTCTATGTAAGAGGATATTGAAAGAATTTCATTTGGGTCATCTGGGTATATCCAGAATGAAATCATTAATGAGGAGCTATACATACTGGCCTAGGATGGACCAGGACATTGAAGATTTGGTGAAGCATTGTAAAGGCTGTCAGCAGCAAAATCACCACCTATAAAAACTTAGCTGTGGCCCAAAACGGACATTCCGTGGTCATGGATACATGTTGACTGTGCAGGACCATTAAAGGGAGACTATTACCTAATTATTATTGATTAGGTTATTCTAAATGGCCTGAAGTTTATAGATTTAAACACCCAACAGCGGCAAATACGATAATGGTGTTAAAGTATTTAGCTGTCTGGGGGTACCAAACACAATTGTGAGTGACAACGGTACTATGTTTACGGGAGCTGAATTTAAATATTATTGCAATCGAACACATAACAATGCCTACGTATAATCCAAGATCGAATGGACAGGCAGAAAGGTCTTTCTCGACACGTTTAAAAGAGCTATGAGAAAAGCTAATGGAAATGTGTTGCCTGCTGATGTCATGTACGCGAGAAAGATTCGATCGTTACCAAAGAAAAAGAAGATTTTTATAAAACCAAACTCTGATGTTAAATCTTTCAAAGGAGACAAGGTCTTCTTTAAGAACTATCAGACTGGAAAGTGCTTTTGGGAAGACAGTTTAATAATTAGAAGAATCGGGAGAGTCATTTACATAATTAAAGGAGAAAAGTTTGTCTGTAAAAGACACATAAACCAACTGAGACACAGATACATCGAAACCAAGAGATACTAATGGAGGTAGTATATAACATTCCAGATTCAACCACCCACTACCGATGGAGTACCTATGGAAGTAACACCTACACAAAGAATGACCGATTCTCCTAAAAGTGAAGACACAGGGACGGACAGGAGAAGAAGTAACAAAAAAAGGAAAAGGACTAAACGGCTATGTCCAGATCCTAAGAGTAAAAGATATTAAGAGCAAAATTCTAGGAAGAATTTAGCTCTGGGGAAGGTGTTATTGTGGAACATCCTGCCATCCCCTGAGAATAGAATGCTCTACCTGATAAAAGACGGTAACGAGCAGTACGAAGGAGGAAGGTCTTAGGCAAAGGCATTCACTATTCGATAGTCTATTCAACTCCAACCTGTTGCTTGCCTATATGTGAAGTATTGTTAATTGTAACTTAGTACAATAAATCTGTTATACCTTTTATTCCTGGTGTTGAGTACCATTCTTCAATTGATCTATTTACACTGTATTCCTTTTCTGGATATATCACTTATCAATTTTTCTACATCTTTTGAATAAATTTGGATGTTTTGATAGTATATGTTTTACATTTGGCTACAGCTTTAGAATCCCCATCAGCAACTTCCATCTCTTTGCAAAGTTTGACAGCAAACAACCATGCAATCTCTAAGTAACTATACTCTGCTTTTGAGGCAACAATTACAAAGTTTGTTTTTGTTATTTATTGGAAAAGAAATAATCAGAAAATGTTAGAAAAAAAAAAAAATAGCTATTAAAAAGACATCCTCATAGCAACCATATATATATATATATATACATACACACACACACACACACACTAGAAAGATTTTTAGATATTCTACAATTTCATGGGTAATATGTATTTCACAAACCTGTTGCTCGTTTCTATTGAAATTTACCTGAATTAAATATTCTACTGTGTGTGTATATATATATTATCGAGGCAGCAGATAATTTTCTAAACATAGTGTTAAATATAAGAGACAATGAATGTCTATTATGTTTAATCATGAACTGTTCTAAACATCGTATTTTGGCTTGAATTTCAGCTGAAAATAAAGACAAAAATTCTCCAACATTTGGATAATTTTTTATTAAGTTGGTTCTAAGCTTAATAAAATCACGTTTAAATCTGGTCATAACACATTACATTGCATTTAAATATGATTCTGTTATCATTTTGAGCTCTCACACGGTGTGACGTCATAGAACTGCATTACAAATTTACGAATTGCATTTGCTATTTTTGATAACTTATCGTTGCCTAGCAAAGTTTTATGTCAACACAAGATAAAATCATCGCTGATGGTGGATGTTTTTATGTTAATGCAAAACCTCTCTGAAGATGGCTCATGTGAGCCGAAAGCTTAGAACCAACTTAATAAAAAATTATCCAAATTTTTCACCTGAAATTAAAGCCAAAATACGATGTTTAGAAAATATATACATACACACACCTTAAACAAATAGATTACTCCATTGAAGTATGTTTTTGTAATTATTTCTATATAATATACTTTAATTATGGGTATAGTTTATAGACATTGAATGAAAATGTTTTCATTAATTACAACTTTTGTTTCAGTTAAATACAATGAAATTATTTTACGTAACAATTCATTAAAAAAGTATTAACAGCAGGATTCCATTACAAACAATCATTCTACAATTGCACTTGAGTTATATACACACATATACAAATAGCTCACTTATTTTGAGATCTGACCTCAGTTTTATTTTATAATCATTCTGAATTAGTACATCAGTAAAGTTGAACAATGATAATCATGGAGAGAAAAAAAAAAATTCATGCTTCTCGTAATTATTTATCATATTTTAAAATCATGACTTTACTATGAAAAAAAATTGTGTGTGTGTGTATATATATATATATATATATATATATATATTTGTGTATTTAGGCAGCAAATTTGCTTTTAGACACAGTTTTGAAGTTATTTTTGTTACCATAACCCACACCTCTAAAGATGATCTCGGAAAGAGACTGAAAGTACTTGGGTACTTGAGAAATGAATGATAATAACATCTGTAAATGTTACACCTCATTTCTGACATCTTTCAATTATAATACACGATAGATTATCTGTGAGTATGAATGGATTTTATTAAAAATAAGCAGACATAATGTTTGCAATTTATTTAATCTGACATTATATATTATTCAAGTGTTAAAAAACAATGTTAAAGTTATAGTTACGTTAATACAATAGATAAATATATTTCACAACATAATACCAAATAAATACTTGGCCCGTCTACATAATAACAGTTACCCTACTACTAATAATAGCGACTCTTCTAAAAATAATTGTAACTGCTGAAAATATAAGACTTGTTTATTAAACAGCCAGTGCATGTCTGGGAGTATTATTTAGAGAGTTTGCATCCATTTGGATGACGATGTTAAATTTTATTTTAGAGCCACAGCAAATAAGCAAAATTATCATTTCAATAACCATGTTGTCTTTAAATAAATAAAAAATATAATACAGTAAATATAGCAAATGCACCGAATTATCTATTTATTATTGGCAATTAAAAAAACAACCACCCAATTATTACTTGGAATATTGTTGTTAAAACCAAATTTTATTATGGAAAAAAGAGATATACGTAACTTTTGTCTTTTAGAAAAACTTATCATAAATCAAATAAATAACCCTAATTTACTAAACAAAAAAAGTGAATTGATGACCAAATGCTGCCATAGAAAAAATACTTACTCAAATACTTAGGACCCAGATTAACACACATTCCCCTATGCATTTGTTTCTTTCTTTCCTCTTGTAAATTTTTATTAATAATAATAAATTACCCCCACTTTGAATTTATTTCCCAGAATTTAGATTTTTTTTATATATATTTTTAAATTTTTTCATCTTTATGTAATTTTCGTCTATTTATACCCTTGATAAATTAAAAAATTAGTACCCTATCATTGTAAGATTTAACTTCCACAAACATCAAGTGAACTTAATTTCAAATCTCTTAAATGGTCAGTTTGTAATATGCACCTTATGATTGTGTAGGGCATGAAACCCAGTCGTACCACTAATGGAGGATTATATATTTTAAATAATTACAGCATAAAATGGTTAAACTTTGGTAAATGTTAAAAAAATTACTGCTTAATGAGTGGCCATCATAATGGACCAGATGTCACACTGCAAAATAAAAAGTTTAGAGAAAAAAGTAATAGTGATAGCTTAAAAGTTTAGAATATTAAGTTAAGGGCCAGGCATCCAATTTCAATCAAACCTTCTTCTATAAGCTCTATCCTTTCAGAATATGGGCAATCAATGGCTCTTTAGTTTCCTATCCTTTGTAGCCCTTAATAGTGTTTCTGTTTACCAAACTGTCTACTCACTATTAATGCAAGCTTGTCAGGTATGTGGTCAGCTTCCTTATTCTATTTCTCTTATCTGTGATATGGCCTGTGAGGCTCAAGTTTTCCAAACCCTCCTTCCACATGAGATGTCCAAGAAATTTCAACTCTTTCTGATTCTGAGTGTAAGCATTCTTTTTGTTAACATTTTCTTCAAAACTTCCTCATAGCATTCATGGAATACTTAGCCACTTTCTGTAGAACCATATTTTTGCTGCATATTTTTTGCTTCTCTTCATTTGTGGGGAGATTGTCCAGTATTCACTGCCTTACAAGAGAATTCATATTCTATAGCAATTCAGTACTTTTTTCTTTGTCTCTAACAAACTTTTCTTATTTCTTAGTAGTTTGAACAGCTTTTTTGAATGCTTCTTCTACCAATCATCAATGCTGAAGTGGTTCAACATTTCATAGCCCACTGCCTATTCTCTGACAGACAGTATGGCTTCCGCTTTGCCAGGCCTACTGCTGACATGCTAACAACCATCACTGAGTACGTATACCAAGCTCTTGATCTTTACGGTGAAGCTAGAGCTGTTGCCCTGGATATCTCCAATGCATTTGACAGGGTCTGGCACACTGGCCTCCAGTGCAAGCTACAGGGATATGGTATATCTGAACGCTTGTTTGACTTAATCAAATTGTTCCTACTGAATCATATAATGAAGGTCATATTGAACAGGCATGTGTCCAGATCCCATCATACAAACACGGGTGTCCCTCAAGGCGCTATCTTAGGTCCTATACCTTTTCTGATTTTCATCAGTGATCTCCCTGATGTAATCAGATCACAAGTATAAAGTAGGCTTATAAATTTTAATGCTTCCAAAATGAAGCTGCTATCCTTTAACTACACTGTTGTGGAGTAGTTTTCGCACTGAAATTATAATCGTGCTATGTCGGTTGCTAATTGCACCCAAAATGTTAGGAATTTAGTAATCTTCCACTTTAAGCTAACTCCTTAGTATTCAGCTAACTGCTGACTAATATCAACTGCCTAGTAGTTCTACTGAACTTCAATAGAAGTCTAAAGAACTCCTATGAACTTCCCAAGAACTTCTCGTGTTAACTTTCTGTTAACTTATTAATATAGGAGGGAGAGTCCATTATCTGATGAATATGTGTGTTTCACCATAACACATAGACAATTTTTCCTACCCACCACAAGCATGGATCACACTAGTCTCCCTGAAAGTAATACAATGTGCTTCTTCGGCCTTACTCTCTTAGCTGACCTTAAGTGGAACAACTACATAGCTAAATCTACTGCTAAGAAGGTTAGGTCCTTGTGTCAGGCCAGGAAGTTTTTCTCTTCTGAATCCATCATGCACATTTACAAATCTACCATTCACCTGTGCATTGAATACTGCCATTATATCTGGTCAGGCACCCCTGCTGTTCACCTTGGGGGTTCTCAACAAGATCCAAAGGAGAACAGGCAATGTAGTCAATCCTGACCTGGCAGCTTGACTCCAGTTTCTCTCTCACTGATGAGATGTGGCTTCCCTCTGTCTCTTCTACAAATACTTTCATGGATTCTGCTCCAAAGAGCTTAGCTCCTTAATGCCCCCCACTACACAAATTCAATTGAGCTACTAGACTGGCAATAAGATCTCACCCTTTTACTGTGGAAACAATCAAGTGTAACCACAACTTCTACTATCAGCTTCTTTTCTCGCACTTCCCGCCTGTGGAACTCCCTTCTGTATTCTTGTTTTCCTGATGGCTACAATCTCCAAGAGTTTAAATGCAACATCAACTGTCATATCTTATCTCTTTGACTTCCATCCTTCTTCTCACTTTAAACTTTGCTCTCACACAGCTCTCTTTACACCAATGTACCCGTCCTTCTTTTACCCATTCTTCAACACCTACTGTAACCTGTTCTCCTCTCTCATCACTCTTCTACCATGTAACCCCCTGTACACCAGTGGCAGTTCTGCCATGCTTGGGGCAAGACAATTATATATAAAATATAAAATCAAATGCAAGTTTGGATTTTGGTGTCATTCTTGATTCTCTGTTAAAACACTTCCAGATATTTAAACTTTTGTACTTGTTTAAATTTGACCTTTTCACTTTGCATTTTACATGTTGAGCTTTTTCTCTTGCTGACAACCTTACTTTGTCTTATTACTGCTGATGACTAGTTCATTTTTTCTCACTTTTCTTTACGACACTGTCTTGAAGGTCAGGTAACTTACTTTCTTTGTCTGCCATCAACACAGTGTCATCTATATATATATATATATATATATATATATATATTTATCATCAGAAATAAATTCACAAATTCTGAATATAAATTATTGCTGCTATTTCTTTTTTTTAACCTTTTCACCTCAAGGAGATAATTCCACTAAGATAAGGGGTTACTTGAAGCTAAAGAGAATGAAGAGACTTTAACGGGAAGAAAGGACAATAAAAGAACAAAATTCAGGAAGACAGAAGATGGTGATTAGTATTGCATTGAGATTTTCGAAGATTGTAGGTAACAGGGAAGTAAGAAACCAGAAGAAAGTTTCACAGGCAAGAAGTGCAAGAAAAAAAAAAAATTAGAACATCCTGTTACATCTATCTAATTAAACAATAAAACTCAGCTGCCAATGTAGTAACGTGCTTACATTCATACAAGTCAAGGCACAAAGAGGAAAGCCCTTTAGAACAATTGCCGTGAAAATATTCACAAAGAAAGAAAGAAGCCATGTCATAGCAGTGGGAATGTGACCAGTCGAGATGCCAGGTCAGGATCAATCACATTACACAACAACATTATTTGGATTTTGTCAAGAATTTCAATATAGAACCAGATCAACAATTATGTTGGTTGGTTAGTTGGTTGTTTTGTTTTTTATGGCATATCAACCTAGGCGGGTCATTTATTGCCAACTAAATTATTTATTTATTGCTGATAATACCTTTTTCTTTTCAACAATTTATTGTTGCTTTTATATAAGTTTTGTGTCTAGTAATACTTTTTTCTTTTCAAGTATCAAGATTCATTGGGATTTGATTTTAAGGGGACCCTGCCCTTAAAATCAAATCCCAATGAATCTACCCTACCCTGTTATTTAACCCATAACTAGAGGGGAGGGAAGGGACGGATTAATACCTTTCCCAAGGGTACCAGTGCTTAAGTGAATGCAGGGTATTCAACTGGAATTCGAACTTGGCTCACCAATTTCTCTTTCCAAGCCGATATCCACTGCACCACAATGCACATCCATCATGAAACGCTTACAGTGCCTGGTATTCCCAAGCGGTCACCCATCTAAGTACTGACTAGGCTCAACGTTGCTTAACTTCAGTGATCGAGCGAGAACCGGTGTATTCAACGTGATATGGCCGTAAGCACAACAATTTTGTAGTTTGATTGTAAAATTACATCACTTCATACATGTTAAATAAATTCTAAGTTTGAATTACTATAACTGGCTTATGTGGGACAATGAACTTAGAACCCATCACCAACATGTTCCAGGCAATCAGTCTTCCTCTGCAGTGAACCTATGCCTTGCTTTTTGTTAGTAACACATTTGAAACGCTAAAAAGTTATTTATTATGTGGTATAACATTTGCATTTAAAATAAAGTATCAGTTATTTTACTTAATGATTTTATGGATGAGAAGACTAAGAGATTGATATGGTAAGGTGATAAACGTTTACTTCAAGTTATAAAGGGCAGGAAGCAGTGGAGCGCCATGATAGACCATGTCGTGAAGCAACAGGGCATATGAAAGAACACTATCTTCTTTTACTTTGTTAATAGAATAAATTACCCCCCTTCCCAAACTAAGAATAAATAGTTTACAATTAGACATCCTGCTTTAAGAGGACGATGTTCAAAAAAATTAAATTCTTTCAAAGATTACTTTAAAAGTTAAACATCCAGCATTTCTTGTTTCGTTTTTTTTTTTTTAAATATTTGTTAATAATACCTAATTAAATCAACCAAGATTTTATTAAAAATGAACATTTTTGAACATTCAAATCAAATTAAGTTTTTGAACAGTGTGAAATACAAAGAGGCCATTAAAAAGAAAATAGGTATTCCTTCTGATATATACTTACAAATCAAAAAAAAAAAAAAAAAGCATTCACTTTACCTACGGAAAATCACAATATGTTACTGTTTTTTGTTTTTTTTAATGATTTTTATACCAAATTTATCTTCCGCCCTAGGACAATCTGTTATAAAGTCGATCAGTCAGTACGGATCGCCCACTATTCACGTGTCTAAACACTAACAGGATACGCTAGCTGTTAAAGTTCACGAATAAGAAAAGAAGTCTTTATTTTACTTACTAGTTATAATAACGTGTATTAGATCAGGTAAATCGTGTTTTAGAAGTTTTCCACTACAAATAAATCTATCAAAAGTCATCAACAAAAACAATAAGCATTCTCTTTTAAAATTTTAATCCGAAGCATAAAAAGCTCACTTTAACATTCTAAAAAAATAAAGTATCTTGTAAATATTTCTTCCCTAAAAAAAAAAAAAATTCGCAAAAATATAACTAACATTTTTTTTAAACTTTAGTGATGATGACCGAATTTGAATTATGCATTCGTAATGGCGAGAAAATGTCATTTTTTTTATTTTTAAAAAAAGTAAATAATTCTTGTACTGACATTTTTTTAATTAATTACTTGAAAAAAACAAAAAAAAACAAAACAAAAAAAAACTATGATCAAGTCGAGATAGTTTAACTTGATGCTACTTTTAGGTTACTGAAGTGAAAAAGTTCATTCATTAATCCAAAAAAGAGAACCTATCTAAGTTCTCTACTGATGAAACCAGAAGCAAATTCTAAAAATCATAAAAAAAAAGGACGGTTCCATTTGCATTCATATGAAATATACTTTAGTTTAATAAAATAAAATATGGGTGGGTCTCAACTCTCAAAGATGGTACGAAATAATTTATTTGACTCAATCAAGAGTAGAGAATTAAAATTCTGGGATCAAGTTTGACTGGCGTTACTAAAATCCTCTACATCTTATGAATGATTTTTATCCGGTTATATAGTTCCGTAATCAATAAAGTAACTTGCCTAGTGTGGCCGTTCGTTAACTGATCATCTGATCGAGAGGAGAACGGTTTCAAATTGTCCTTGGGACAACATTTTACATAACAACAGCAATAAAACGATTACACCTCAGAATTTTTTTTCTTCTATTGTGGGTCTAAATACAATCTATGTACTAAATTAAATATCAACAAATGTTAGACCATTTAAAATCTTACAGGTTGTCATTAAAACAAAAAAAAATTAATTCACTTTCTCATCATGGCAGTATTCAAAAAAAAGAAAAGAAAAGCAACACATAAAAATGATATACTTGTTTCAGCTCTAAACTAAATATAGTCATATTGTAATACCGAGAAAATAACTAACTGAATGAAACAATACTTTAAGCAATGAACACAGTTTTTTAGTTAATCTCGGGGACAATTTCGAAATTTTGATGGGCGTATTATTGTGAGGGGGTGTTACTGCCATGTCACACTTTGAACATGCGACGGTAACATTTAGGAGGAAAATAGAAATAAATTACCTTCGGAAGGTTGGCTAGAGTCCTCGATAGCGAAGTTATCATCTTCAAGCCCAGCTAATTCAGTTTGTTCTCGAGCCAGGAAGTCGGCGGCTGGATCTTCTTCAACATTAGGCTCACCGGTGGACTCGAAATTCTCAAAATCGGCCATTTTGACAGAGGTGAAGCACTCGGAAGTGATCGGCTATTTCCGTGACTTACTTTTGGTAGCGTGGGTAATGCAGCGTTCTGATTGGCTAATCAGATAGAAAGCATAATGGGCTAAGACCTATGTTTTTATAAGAGTTAAATGTTAGTGTTATTAAGTAAAATTAATATTACTGGATATTTTAAAATATTTTTTTCAGTAATATAAAGAACTATAATTGTTATATTTGTGTTTGTTTAAGCAAAATCTTCAAAATAGTCTTTCCTATAGAAACTTTGTGCTTGTGCATGAGGCCCCTGATCAAAACATCGTCTAAAAATAGCTTGCAAAAGCGTGAGGCGACTTGTAGTAAATATTTAGTTTTGTTCTGTAGTTGTTTTCGTCTTGGAAAGTGTGATGTACTAAAATTAAGCAAAAGATGGAAGTAGATCACTGTGAACAATTCCAACTCTCACCAATTGACAAAATCAAAGGAAAAGAACAAAGGAAATCATTTACAGATGCTTTACGCGAAAAATACGGCAGCGGAGATCAAGATTGTAACTTTATTGTTGATGGTGTTGTTATTAATCTTGTGGTGGGGAGATCGCCCTCAAAAAACGGGTCAAATGCCGAATTTGCACATCTACGTAATGTTGTAAGTAAGAATTAACATGTCTTAATTTGTTGTCTTTCTTTTTTCTGAGGTTGTTATCTTTAAATCATTCACTGAAAGTCATCTAAGTTTTTTTCTTGGTATTTTGGCAGAGAACGTATTTTTTATTTGGCTATAAAAAAAAAGTCACGAAGTGGGTGATCAGTTATGAATCTAAGTTACATAATAAACTGATCCTCCATTTTGTGTCCTTAATTGTTTGCGCTTTCTTCGGAGTTTTATCTACTTTCTGAAAGTGCGAATGGTTTTTTTTTTCTCTTCAAGATGAAGATAACAAAAACAATTATCCAATAATAATATTCGCATTGCTTCTAAGTTCTTTGCTAAAATTTGAAAATTTAAAAATGATTTTTTTTTAAAATATGCGACTTTTTTTCTTTTTCGATATTTTAATATTTTGTTTGGCGTACTTTTTTAATTTTATTTTTGTGACTGCCTATCACAGAAAAATATGAAAATATATTCAAACACGTATTTCTTAAATTTTTCTTTTACCTTTAAAAATTCCATGTGCAAGGTAAATCATATAAAATTATGAAACTAAAAAACTGAAATAATTTTCCATATTTTTCAATTTCCATGTATTTATTTTTAGAAATTTACGCGAAAATATGAAATTTTGCTTTTATGAAACTGTTAAAGGTGAAAAAATAAAACAGTGTGTATTAAAAAAAGAACTGACTTTAAAAAAAAAACAAAAAAACTTACATTTTAAAATTTAATATAAGCTGTTTTTTTTTTGTTTTTTTTTTAGTTCTCTATTTCTTTCTCAATGTCATACACTTTATCTTGAGCAAATTTTACCTGGAAAACAAATAACCACAGCTTTTTTTCTTATTTTATCTTGTTTAACTTCAAAGACATTTTTCAATGAAAATTTTCATCAAAAACAAAATTGTCACGAACGCAGATTTTTTTTTAAAAGAAATCTTGCTTAGATTTCTTTGCTATATTTCTTTATTTACTTTGGAAGCAAACTTTCGTCTTTCTGTTGTTAAAAATGTTTTTAGTTCGTTAAAAAAAAAAAATTAGTTTCTTGGTGGTTAAAATGTTAAGTCATGACAAAAATTAATTTAAAAAAACTTGGTTTCTTTTTTTTTAGCTTCTTAACCCCATGTTAAAGTCAATTATGGAATTCTTCAAAAGATCTAATTAAAAAATTTAATAATACATGCCCCCAAAATATGGAGCAATGCATTTTTTTTTTAATTGAAAACTAAAAAAGCATTTCATTTTTTGTTTTGATTTTTTACCCAGCTTTTTCTTGACTTAGTTTAAAAGTTTACTGACTTTTACTTACTAGCAATCACTTTTTTCAATAAGTAAAATTTTTCAATTATTCTGTCCCTTTTTTTTTTTTTTTTTTTTTTTTAGTTATACTGTCAGTGTCATTAATAAAAAAAAATATTATTCCTTTAAGTTTTAATCTTCTCACTCAGTCACAGACAATTTTTTAAAAGTGTGATCATCTCAGACTCTCTATGAACACACTTTAAAAAAAATTGTCGGTGGCTTTAAGATTAAATAAAAGTTAAAAGTTTTAAAAGTAATTATTGTGAAGAAAAGGATTTTTTATTAATGATGGTATAGCTAAAAAAAAAACCTCCCATAAAAAAAACCCTCGATGTTTGATCTTGTTGGTTAAAAATACCCATCTTACGACCAATAAAAAAGTAGCCTAGGGAAATCGAATACTTGTTTAAACTTAGAATGTTGAAAAAGACTCTCTTACCTCATAAAAATTACATTTATATGATATTACTGTTAGTATTTTTGCATACCTTGCAATTGCAAGTATAGTGTGATGTGAATTGAACAAGGTCTCATCAGGTTTCGTTTTTTGGCGTAGGATTTGTGATCCTCGTTGCAGTTTAAACAGTTCTTTTATCTTTTCTTAGATAAAAAAAAATGACCTCAAAAGCTGAGAAACTAACTAGTAACTATTTTCATTTGCATATTTGATGCCGCCACGCTTGTGCACATTGTACACATTCAATAAGCCTTTAAAGTTTAAACAGGGAGTGACTTGAAAAAATTAAAAAAAAACCGTTTTTTTAGGTGAGAATCGATCTATTGGTTTCACAAATTAATAAATACATGAAGATAAGTCCTGGTACCTCTTTTGGCAAATAAAAAAACCCAAGATTTCCAACTCAGTTATTCCAATAAGCTTTGCAGAGAGAAAAGAAAGACCTGACTGCGAATACATCATTAATGTTGATATTTTTTAATTTTTTTCATTACTTCTTGCTTGATGTAAAAAATGACATCTTTTCAAATCGCGACAAAAAATTGCCCCAAAAATTATCGGCAGTTTATTTTATTTTTTTTTTTTGACCTACAATAAATTAATTTTTTGTCTCAAATTTCAAAAGTAAAAGGTTTCATTAAAAATTGGTTCATTCGCTAAAATTTCGATTTGAAACTATAAAAAAAAACTTTACTAAAAGTTGGTAAGTTGTTATTTTAGTTTATTTATTTTAGTATCGTATCTAGTGTTTTTATTTTTGTCCCTCTCTAGAGACATGTTGTGTTATTGTTTACGAAAAAAGGCAAAGAAGAGAAATCGAACAACAAACAACTTTAGCGAGAGGGATAAGATATTGAATGTCAAGATTACGTATCTTGCCTTTCCCTTGAGGTGTATAGGGGCGAAACCACCGTAAATTTTTGGTGGTCGTGGTAGGGGTCGGCATGAACGATAACGACGGGCAGCAACATGTCGTGCGTAGGCTACACGTGACACAGCATGATTCGAAGGGTCAATAATTGCATTGCGCTTTTACAGCCTCTGCTCTCTAAATACCTCCCCCCTTTCTTATTTAGTGCTGTTGTTAAGCAACACTTTTTGTTGCTACCTGCTTACAGATATACATGCATGAATCCTTTTTTACTTTGATATATTTTTACTAACAAACCAACCTGCTACTTGGATTTGCTTTTGTTTTACAATAACGGGTTAGCGAAGAAAAAGGGTAGTTTTTTTTCCCTACCTTAGTTTCCTACTTGCAATAAATTTGCCTTTCGTGTCTCGCCTCCCAACCATACTTTTAAAAAAATCAAAGTTAGTTAATTGAATGAAAATATTGTGAACTAATTTTTAACGGAAGAAGCAATTTTGAAAAACGCTCAGATGTTAAACAGGACAAAAAAGCCACCCATTCAACAATAGTCAGTCAGTAAATTTACGTAACCGTCAGAATTTTTTTCCGGTTGACTTTCATAATTTGAACTGAAACGGAATCTGTATGAAAATGAACATTTAAAAATTTTTTATTGTAAACGTATTTGTATTGGTTTTCTCGTTTTTTAGTTTGTTTGTTTTTTGTTAATTTATAAATCTGTTTTTCTTTTTTTTTTTTTTTTTTAAATCTTTTGATCAACAGAAGGAATTAGTTTTTTTTTTATTTAAAAAATAAAGTTATTTTTAGTTAAAAAATAAAAAAATAAATAAAAAAAAATAAAAAAAAACTACTATCTTTTTAAAAGATAGTTTTTTTTTGTTTTTTTTTGTTTTTTGAGAGCCACAAACAAGTTATAGGCCACCCAGTAAGGATCGAACTCAAATATATTTTGAAATTTGATCGTTTAAAAAGTTTAATTTTTGGTGCAAGGCCATTATGAAGTACCCAGTGAGGATCGGGCTCACTTTGTTGTTCGTAGCAATGACATTATGTCACAACAAAGCTCCCTTTAAAATAAAATTTAGGGGGGAAAAAAGAACCTTTTTCTTTAACTTTCAAATTTAATATCTCAATTGTTACAGTTTTACTTTAATTTTTTAGTTTACACTTTTTTTATTCAAATAATCATTTTCATAACTAGTTTTCATTTTCAAGTTTAGCTTCAAATTATCAGTTATACTTACACGTAATTTATTTTCTGGTATAACCACAGCCAGTAATGATCGAACTCACGACGAGACTCACTTTTAGTTTTAAAATTTTAAATTGTTGCTTTTTACTCCAGCAAGGAGTATTCGGTGAGGATCAAACCCACAAGACGAATGACCTGCAAGAGTAGTTAACCCATTGATTGATCCACAGCGAGGTGATATTTGTTTTTAGTTTTATTTTTAACTAGCTTAGTCAGGTACAAGACCATAGTACACGGTGAGAATTGAAGCCACTAAGTCACTAAAAATATCATGGCTTGTTAGGTGTCTGATATTCAAGCTTACTTTCCTGGCACAATAAGGAACGAAACCACTCTTGAGATTTATTTTATGAACGCTTTTCTTAGTCAAGTCTTTTTCTAAAAATTAATTCTTATTTTAAGTGGTAAATAAATTTAGAGAATTCAAACAGTTACACTTTCTTTACTGACATGATTTTTTATTTGTTGTTTTGTCTATTTTCCTCAATTGTTTAAAAATTTTGCAATTTTTCCATAGAATAAAAAAAATGCTATCTCAATTATCTCCTTCTTTTTTTAATTTAATTCTTTCAAATTTCATTGGTCAGGATTTCGTATTCTAGCAATATCAACAGAACTGTTTAAAATCCACTTACTTGCCAATTGGATTTTTTCCAACGACTTGAGATCACGAGAAGTGGCAGTTGGGTTGTAATCCAATCAAGATAACTTTTTTTAATCTCTTTAAAAAAGCTGGGTTTTTTTTAAAAAAAATTTTTATTAAATAATAAATCCGTCACTTATTTATTTGTTTTATACACCCTTTTTCATTTCTTCATTCTTTTTAAAACGAACTTTTTTCTCTTTTCTTACATACCATATTGAAATTGAATTGTGACTTCCTAATAACAAAAAAAAATCTCCAACAACAAAAAGTCATCTTGCTTGCTAACAAACTAGACAACAATTATTAATTATTACAAGTTTTAGAGATTTACCAATTTAATTTATTTTTAGTGACTGAATTCGTAAAACAATACTTTTAGCAAAACAAATGAAAAAGCATGTTGGCGCAACTGGTTAGCACCCAAAAAATGTAAATCAAGAAATGAATGTTCATTGTGCCTGGCGTGTACGTCTAAACATGAAACCAAAAATAATAAAAAGCCTGAAATCAACAGGTTTGAACTTGTCTAATATGCAAAGCTCTCACCTTGTCCTAACATTCATTTTTTTTTTTTTTTAATTATTATTATTTTCATAATTTATTAGTCATATTCTTTGTTATTTCACTAATTTCTTTTTTCATCTTGCAACGACGCAACATAATTTTTTTTTACCAAACTTGTCTAAAAGATGTTCTCCATTCTTACTGGATCGAGTCAAGTGAAGAAAACAATCATAGAAACATTTTTAAAATGTTTTTTCGTTTAAGTCAACCCAACTCTCTTCTTGCAGCTTTCATCATAGTTTCATTGCAGTTTTGGGAAATTTTGTTAAAGAACCTGTTGCGTTAGTAGTATTTTTAAGAATAACTTGCTTGCTTTAAAAAAACAGCTTTCAAATTCGGGGCTTTTTCTTATCACATTTGGCACTGGCACCAGCAGAAAGCAAGCAACAATCTCACCTACCAATCAGGACATTAGACAAAGGCGGCTATATCCCTGGCTTTGAGTTAAGATCATTAAACAGTTGTATGCAAACGTATTCACATACAAATATGTATTTAAAATTAAGTTTAATTTAAGTGTCTTACTCTTCTTATTCATTGACCATATATGTCTTGATCTTCCTGTCGTATTTGAGAAAATCCATTAACAGCAGTCACTTACTCGATGCTAATCAAACATGTCTTCTGTTACTTTAACAAGGGAACATAAGTAGGGAAGATCAGGCTGCTAATAGATTACGTTTTGTTTCTTGTTAGCTTTCTTTAGATAATTTTATAATTAATGATTAAAAAATATAATTTTTCATGTGATAATATAGAATCTAATTCTATAAATTTTATAAAATCTTTGATTACTCATCCAGAAATTATTGGTGATGCTGCAAAATTACTTGAATAACTTCATTTTTTTTTTTTTTTTTTTTTTATAAGATACAACTAAACTAGTTGGATGTGTATATAGCATAGTGGTTATCAATGTGGAAAGTGGAATCAGGGTGCAGTGTTCCATCTAAAATCGTTGCATTCACTGTCACATAAATAACTGTAGGAATGGTATACATTATTCTCTTCTTTTTTTTTTTCTTTTTTATAAGTGTTTCACCCCGAGCAAGGCATTTCACTGCCACTACTGCGCAAGGGGCTACAGAGTGGAGAAAGGATGGTTAAATATAGGAAATGTCAGGAGGTGGGTGATAGGCGGGTAAGGATACCAAGAATGAGGGTTGGGTAGATGAGTGTTGGGAGAATAATTGGAAGTTAGTGTAATAGGTGTCTATTGACTCTACATTTAAACACCTGGAGATTGTAGCTGTCGGGAAAGCAGACTTGTGGAAGGGAGTTCCACAGGCAGGAAGTGCGAGAAAAGAAGCTGTTGGAGTAGAAATTACGGTTACATCTTATCTGTTTAACTGTAAAAGGGGTGGGACCTAGTTGCTAATCTAGTATCTCGTGTAAATTCGTGCTTAGGTGGCACCAATGATCATCAGAGAAGAAGCCATGAAAGTACTTGTAGAAGAGGCACAGGGAAGCCACATCACGCCGATGAGAGAGTGGTTGCAGCCGGTCTGCCAAGTCAGTATCAACCACGTTAAGATTCTCCTTTGTATTTTGTCAAGAAGCCCAAGGAGAGTAGCAGGGGCACCCGACCAGATGTTGCAGCAGTATTCAATACATGGGTGGATGGTAGATTTGTATATGTGCAGGATAGATTTAAGCGGGAAAAACTTCCGGGCCCTGCACAGAGAGCTGACTTTCATAGCGGCAGATTTGGCAATGGATTCGATATAGTCATTCCATTTGAGGTCCGCCAAAAGTGTAAGGCCAAGGAGGTATAGTGTTTTACTCTCTGGGAGGCAAGCCTGTTCCATGCTAATGGGAAGTAAATGCGATTGTCTATGGTGGTTATTTGATAACAGCTTCGTTTTAGAAGCATTGAAATTTACTAGCCATTTCCTACTCCAGGCCACTACGGATTGGAGGTCCTTTTCAAGCTCGGCAGCAAGGTTCGCTTTGTCGCCCACACCGGAATTTTGATCGAGGCAAGAGTAGATTGTGGTGTCATCGGTGTACATGCCAACTTGAGATCTAATGGCGTCAAGGAGATCATTAATGTACATCAGAAAGAGCGTGGGACCTAGGATAGAACCTTGAGGGATGCCCATGTTTGTATGGTAGTTTTGGGAGGCATGCCCATTTAATACTACCTTCAATGTGTGGTTAGAGAGGAATGACTGGATGAGGTCAAACAGATGTCCAGTTATACCGTAGCTCCGCAGTTTGCATAAGAGTCCAGCGTGCCAGACCCTGTTGAATGCTTTGGAGATATCCAAGGCAACGGTTCGGGCTTCGCCATTCTTGTCAAGAGCCCGGTATATGTACTCGGTAATGGTCGTTAGCATATCAGCAGTAGACCTGGTGAAGCGAAACCCATACTGTTTATCAGAGAGAAGCCTGTGGGCCGTGAGATGTTGAATCACCTCGATGTTGATAATGGCTTCGAAAACTTTGCCGAAGATCGGAAGGAGATTAATAGGACGGTAATTGGCGGGGTCTGAGGGTTCGCCAGAATTCTCAGTAACAATTTAAATGGCAAAGCAGACAGGCTTTTCTTGCTTTGGTTGGCAATCAGTTTCAAATAAGAATAACTTTGAATTCAAAAACTTGGGCTCAGAGTTGAAAATTCCACTCTGTAAAAATCTACCTGCTACAGAAATCACAGCAGCAACAGCTGTTGTCATGAGGTAATGGGCCTATACTTCACAGGGGAAACTAGTTTTTAATATATTTTAATTATAATTACGCGCACACACACACACACACACACACACACACATATGAATGAATAAATTATGAATATATAAAAATAAGCCCTGAGGAGTGAGGACATCACAATGGTGCCGTCACGAAACTTCAAAGTCATACTGACTTTGATCAGTTAAGTGACAAACTTCACATTATCTGTCTGTCTGTCTGTCTATCTATCTATCTATATATATATATATATATATATATATATATTTATTTATTTCAATTTCACAAAATTTCTTTTCAAAATGTTTTTCTAAGTCTGTTAAAATTTTCTATTAAAAAAATTCATTTTCATTGATAAATTTTGATGAACTTAGATAAGTTAATAAAATATGTTTATACAAATAACTATTAGAGTACTGGTAAACATAGACTCAAACTTGCAATATTATAAATCATAAAAAATTTAAATTAAACAGTAATTAATTAAAAAAGAAAAAAAGATAGTTTTTCCATTGACACCACTATTATTTTGGCAATATTTATTATTTCAAAAAGTGATGATTAGAATTTTAATAAAACCTAAATATATGAAAGTGAATTTATGCATTTTCTTTGTCCTTGGGAACTGATAACTAAAATAAATACTATTTATTAGATTTTTTTATTTACACTATTGTATTGTTTCTTGAAATGGTTGGAAAAATATTGGCTAATTGCCAATAGATTTCTAATTTCATAAAATGGTAAATAAGGATTTCCTTATAGCTGGTTTAATAATTTAGTAAATGTTTATAAATTTATGAAAAAAAATATTTATTTCATAATAAATTAGTAAATGATAAATATTGCATTGCATTAGTTTTAATGCAATTATCTTAGATTTTAGAATCTTGTAAATATAAAATTATTCTTATAGTTTAATAAATAGTGTTTAATATTTTTGTTGTAAATCTTCAGGAAAATTTACTTTCATATGTTTAGGTTTTATCACAATTCTTTGTTGAGGAGTGAAGGTAGTTAAAATAATAGCATTGTCAAGGAGAAAACCATCCTCTTGACAGTTCAAGTTTTTCATGGGCTTAAAGATTGCCAAAAAATCAATACTGCTTTTGTATCTTTTTAAAAAAACTTCATTGTGCTGTTTCTTTCTTTGATCAAATTCACCCCAAGCAAGGTAGAAAAGCCACTAAGACATAAATGGTTACTGAGTGTGAAAGAATTTGTAAACAGAAACATAATTAAGGAGCAAAACCAATCGAAGAGTAATCAGGAAGACAGACAATAGCAATTGACATTGCATTTAAATTTTTGAAGATCAAAATTGGCTGGAATGTCTGGAACTTGAAGAGAGTTCTACAAGTGTAAAATGTGAAAAAAGAAACTTAAGTTACCTCTAGCCAATTTAACTGTAAATTGATGAGATCTTGTTGCTAATATAGTCCTGCACTTAAATTCATAAAATCTCGATATCATAGCAAAGAGTTCATTCAAACAATTACCATGAAAGTATTTCTAGAAAAGGCAAAAGAAAGCAACTTTATGGTGGTAGGAAAATGACTGAAGCTGAAATGTCAGATCAGGACCAATAATATTGCTGGTTCTTTGGATTTTATCAATAATATAAAAGAATATAAGAATATAAAGCAGGAGCATCAGACCATAAGTGGCAATATTCGATGCATGGACGAATGATAGACATAGATATGTAAGATAAATTCTGGAGAAAAATGTCTAGTACAACACATTTAACCAACTTTCTTAGCAGCATACCTAGCAGTGAATTCAATATAGCCTTTCCAGTTCATATCAACCAAGAAGGTGCAATGAGTTATTCCCCTAGAGGTTAGCTTCAGCCATGCTAATGAAAGGCAGAAGGAGGTCTCTCAGATGATTGCTATTTTTAATTTTTACAAATATTAGAGAAAAATAGAATATTAATTTGCAGGAATGTTTTCTTGAGGAAGTACAAAATATTTTGATATTTCTATTATGAAAAGAAATCCCAGTTATATATCATCGAGGTTAGGGTCAATGGGGTGCTATCTGCCATGCAACCAAAACATCAATGGATATGTTTAGACCAAAACAGCCTGGTGGGGCTCATCCCTCTTCATGCTGATTTTAAATTTAAAGTTGTCTTTCTCTTAAACTAACTGTCACTCAAGCAAGAGAACCCAGTCTGCTCTGCTAATGAAACTATAGGAATGTATAGGAACTAAAGGAAGATGAATTCATGTTTTTTCCTAAAGGTATTAGTACAAAGTATATGCAATAGACTTGGTCAGAATTTGAACTCAGCCATGCCAGTTCCACTTTTCATACCAATGACCATTATGGTACCCACACATTCCAACATACTAAGTTATTTATTTAGCTTAGTTTGGCATAATGTACTAAATCAGTAGTAAGAACCAACAAGTCTAGCTTACAAGCCATTACTCCACACTGCGGTGGCCATGCAACATGCTACTTGAACTAAAATGATTCCATAATGAACCATTATTATTGCTTATGGAAGTATCTTCTTCCCCACCCCCACAGATAAGCATTGATTTTCATTGAACTTCTTTTTTTCATGTCTGAACAAAAAAGACTTTGCAGATAGGAAGTTTCACTTTTTTCTTTTTGAATCTGAAATTAGCATCTCGCTCTTATGATCATCAGCCTAATACTTAACAAATGGTTGAAATATTTTCTGGTTGTGAGAGCATTTCTAGCTCATGAATTCTAACCAATTTCATGAATATTGGTTTTGAAGCTTCTTTAAATTTTTAGTGGGAGAAAATACTTATTAGCTGATATATTATTTTGATAAAGTTAGTCATCCTTTTAATTAAAATGTAAAGGCAACTTAAATTTATCATCAGTATTTATTTCGATTTCTGTCATTTGATTGTTACTGAATTTAATGTAAAATCAATGACTGGGTAAAAAAGCTTCTTTTTTTCCTTTCTTTCTCTGTTGTTGTTTTTTTTTTCTAAATCAAATGTTGATGTAATAAAAACCTAAAACAAAAAGTTTGTTCCAAAATCTTATGTTCAGTACCTGAGAATCCTACCCAACTCTTGAGCTATCAGCTGGAACATATTACTCAGTGTGTTTCAATGTTTCTTAACTTGAAAATCAATAAGGTACACACCTCAGAGAAAAAATGTCCTACTTCTATCAAGCCTTATTTTGTTTAGTTTTTTTTGTTTTTGTTTTGTTTTTTTGTTTTTTTAATAAGGGAGTTGTAATTTTAAACACTCTTTGTTCTCTTTTACAATAGAAAACTGAATGAACCTTTCATACTCTTCACCTCCTGTTTATCAGCAAAATAGAGCAATAATTAGCAGTTCACATTTCATAAGGTTGGAGCTGCCTTTTCATTGTATTGAATCAAGAATTACTTCATGAGTTATTAATGACACAATGCTTCTTAAAAGAAATCTAGTATTTTATAACTTGAAAGTTCCTAATGAAAAGAACTTCCTGATATTATTAAAAATGAAATTGTATATTGAGAGAATAGTTACGCTTGTGTGGTATTTGAATTCATAACCTGATTTAAATTTTTAAAAAATAAAATGAATAAAAAAAATTTTAACAAAAAAGATTAAATGTCTGTGTCCTGTAAGTAAAGAGATTGCATTGAAATAAGGCACATTTTAATCAGAATATGACATGAAAATTGGATAGAATTTTATTGTCTTAGAATTAAAAATACATGATTAACAAACAAATGTGGAGAGAAGACCCTTTTATTTGAACATCATTTTTTTTTTTTTTTTTTTTCAGTTTTTGAGTAATGTTTTTTTTTCTACTCAGAAAAGAGAAAAACCTGTTTAAAATTTTAGATTTTGCCCTTTCATTTAACTACTTATCATACCACATTGGTCAGCAAGTTTGCTTCACATACCAATTTATTTTTTAAGTTTGTTTCCCAGACCTATATATATATGTGTGTGTGTGTGTGTGTGTTTTGAAAAAGAAAAGAAAGTAAAACAAAAGAGAAGAAACTGATATAAAGATAAGTTATTATATTCTGAGGCCCGTGTTAGAAAACACACACTTTCACGAATATTATGTTGCCACAAACACCATACCATATGTGCCAATAACAATCTTACATGATTCTCTCCATTTTTATTTTGTGTTAATCTCTTGCATTTGTATTCACCTGTATTCGTTCATATTTGTTAATATTTGTTGTAAATTCTTATTTCGATTAAGTTGTGTGTCCGAGCATAGGTCATTGGATATTCTTATTCATACTTATATTCTTTTTTTTATTTTATTCTAATATTTTGTTACTTATTAAAATCTTATATCAAGAATCATTTCGCCTTGTCATTCATCCTTGAATTGTTGGTCAGCACATGTGTTGATATTGAAGCAGAACTGGGAAGGTTACAGTTCGATTTTATCAACCGAACAGTGATCTCATTTTCTCGTCTTTGTTTATCATTGTCCATTTGTCATGATCTAGGAGAGATAACTCATATCTGTCCACAGATGTGGAAATGTAAATATTCCCGAATCGACATGTAATCATCTTAATGGCTATCATCGATGCAGGCATATAACAGTATTATATATGAAGTTGTGGATAAACTGTCCAAATTTGATATTTAGTTAGTTTTGTTCAAGTATTTTCAAGTTTTACAGTCATTATCAAGAACCAAAGTATTGTCTGTGTGATAGCTAGAATTCTTTTGTCTATATCCTGGTATTCCTTGGAAAGCTAGAAGTTTGAAATGGTCTAATCTGATGTCATGTGTAATGGTTATTGGGAACGAGCACCACAGTGATTATCAAGAACCAATGTAGTGTCTGTGTGGTAGCTAGAATTCTTTTGTCTATATTCTGGTATTCTTTGTAAAGCTGGAAATTTGAAATGGTCTGATCTGATGTCATGTGTATCGGTTATTAGGAAAAAGGCCTCACAAATAGAATGCAATTTATTTATTAATTTTTATTATTGTATTTGTATTTTTCCTGTGTTAATGTAATATATGCATCTATTAAATAGTATCTTGAAGTATATATGATATATCTCCTGTGGTGAATGGTATTTTACCTAATATGGTCTGTTTATTTTGGATAATAGCTTCTAGTAGTTTGAGTTTTTGCTTGCATTGGGTACTGTAGAGAATTTTGATGAGAGCTACTAATGTTAATAGTTGTATTTTGGTTGTTCATGTGCTAGTTGATGCATGCATTGATTGCACTGCATTTTAATAGGCATCAGATCAATCTGCAAGAAAGCGTGTTGAAATTGTGCCTAATGTAAGTATTTATTTATGCTTTATGACTATTAATGTTGAAAATACTATCTCCCAGGTGGCATTAGAATTAATAGACATTATTTTTACACAGGGAGATTTTTAGGTCTGATGTTGTTGGTAATAATTAAATTAGAATTGTTTTAAACTTTTTATAGTAGATGATAAATCTTAGGTGTTTCTTAGAATTGTTGAGTGATATGTATTAGTGAATTGTTTTTAAATGCTTTTTCATCCTACATATAATTCAGGTGCATATGGTTATGATAGAATGTTAGTGATGTTTTATTTTTGTTTGCATTAGAAAGGGGTTATGAGTTACATTTTCTAAATTTTGTTAAGGCTAATTTTATTTTGTTCATCAACCTCATGGTTAGGAAAGTTCTTATTGATTAGATTTTTTTTTTTTAATGCTGCTAAGTTCCTCAAAGAATAATATATTTGAAGAAGTTATTATTTTAGCTTGGTAAATCATGTTTATATAACAGCTATGTTGTATCTGTGAGGACATTCACTTTTATTGTTAAATAAACAAGAGTTTATTTCTCGTGGATTTTTTGTAAAGAAAAATGGCAAAGTTATAACTGATACGCTGAGGAAAAGGATTTGTTTTTTTAGTTCTTAAGTAACATGTAGAATGGGGTTATTATCAAAGACATCTTTTAGTTTTTAATTTGAAATACAGAAATTAAATTGTCAGTTCACACACACACACACACACACACACACACACACACACACACACACAGTAGATATGTAGTACAAAAAAGATGAGGACAATAGTCGGAATAATGTAAATAATGTAGAACAACTCTGATTTTTTTGATTTTTTTTTTATTTTTTTTATTTTTTTTTTATTGAGTCACAAACAAAAGTAAATCCATGACTACAAATCATTTTAGATTTCTAAATAGAAATGGTATAAGGGTTAGAGACTTGGAATAAGAAATTCTGGTCGAGATTGTTATATTCACTTTCACACAAATACCCTTGGGAAAGACATGAATCTATCTCCTCTCTCTAGTTATGAGTTAAATAGCAGTGCAGACTGGACCTTCTGGCCATGGTTGGCAATCAGTAGAAGATAAAGGCAACTCTAAAATGTGGCCTTGGCTGGGTACATGTTTGAACTGTAAATGTAGTCCATTCAGCATCGTTGTTGTATAAACCACAAAGAGACTTTGTGGGTGTTTAAGAAATAGAAATGGGCCTGAGCAGATATGTTTTTTTCTCAGAAACAAGCAGCCATATTGAAAATGAGAAATCACTCTGATTTCAAAAAAAAAATTGATTTTCTAATTCTATCAATGGTGCAATGCAATCTTTCTTTCTTTGTCTGATTTTATGTAAGGCCTAGCTTTAATCTCAACTTCCTTAAACCATTTTTGTTAACCTGAATCTATATTTTACATGGTCTATCTATCGTACGTAATTGAACCATCATGTAATATTGAAGAGTTTTACAGTTGTATGCCCTTCCTAACACCAACCAGTTTAGGAGACTGAAAACTCAGTGTTTTTAGGGAGACACCATCTCTAGGAAGATTACCTACCAAGATTAAAAAGTTTGGCCTACTCTTTTCGACACAGAGTAGGTCTAGGGGGTTTTATTTCAGAGATTTCCTTCTCTGAGACAAGTTACTATCCAAAGCTAAAGACTCTTACTCAGCCTAAACAGTTTAACATCATAATTAGGACACCTCTTACACTATTTGCCCATAACTGGTACCCTGACAAGTGCTACCACCCCTAGCTCAAAACTTCCAATCTCCTTAATGCTGGATGTAATTTATTATCATACCCAGGACCTATAAATTATTATATCTATAACTATACTCTTACTGAGATAGGACACCTTCAAACCGGGTAGGCCACATACTACACCAGAATCAAAGAAGTAGATCACATACTATACTGGCACCGCCAGTGTTTTAAAAGAGAATCAGTGAGAATATCATTGCATATTTATAAGTTTAGGGTACATAGTCTAGCAACGTTTTCTTTTTATGAAAGTTACATGGGATAACCCATAAATTGTATCCAAATTCTATATCTTATTCTTCCTATAGACTTACACAAGTTGTTCAGTTTGTTTTTATCTAATCTTGGATAACTTTATTTTTTTTTATTCTATTGTATTCATAGAATGTGTGAATAATGTAATGGCTATCAGCACAGAAAGTGGAATCAGCAAACGAAGTTCAAATTTCAGACTAGTCTGTTCCATTTACTGATAAACCTAATGCCTTTGGGAAAGGTATAAATCCATTCAGCTATAGCTTAAATGGCAGGGTAAACTTGGCTCTCTAACCTTGAGTGGCAACCAGTCTAGGACAATAATTAATTTAAAATTTAAAACCATAGACAAAGTAGAAAGATCACTCCACTGTTTTTCCCAAGAATGCATGGCAATTCATAATAATAAAGACATGGAATCTGTGGAGATCCATGATCACATTACATTTTTAAAAAATTGAATTCATATTAAAATACAAACTCAACTTTTCCTTCACCCAATTCTATTGAATTCACTTGTTTTTGAATAATTCTGTAGCATATGATTAACAACATTAATATCAAATACATCTTCATATGCCATTTAAATAATTTTGTTTGCATATTCTACTTACACAGTTGACCTGTTAAGATATACACCTGTTCAAAAAGAAAATTTGGGCGGGGTTAGTCCATCTCAGATGAAATGTTTCTAAAATTTGCTAAATAGTAAATAAACATTATTAATTTCTTTTTACATGAATGGTCTGTGTTTTTATTTGGCAGACATAACAAAAAAATGTGATCTATTCATAAGAATAATACAACCTCTGATAATTCATTTTGTGTGTGTGTGAATATAATAGAAAATAACAATGTTAGCACATAATTATTTAACAACTGTCTTGATAATTACCAACTGGTGGGTGAATGAATAATGTTAGACAAGGAACACGATAATCTTATGTTTTTAAACATTAAATTTTACCTTGGAAAAGTTTTGGAAACATGTTTTATTCAGTACTTAATACTGTCTATAGTACACACTGAATTTTTCCATCATCTATTTTTTTTTTTAAGTGGACAGATTTATTTTTAGCCATATTAGTAAAATTTCATAAATAAATTGTTAATCATGAAATCAAGAATTTTAATTTCTTATAGTGATGGAAACTACACATCCTTCTCCAATTTCAAGTATGGGGGTTATGTAATTAATTTGCTCAACATATTTAAGATCATAAGATATAGAAATTTTTTACCCTCATAATTCAAAAGTTATGACAAGTAATGTGCTTATAACAAGGTCCATGCAACAGGTACTTAAACAATCAATGACTGCAACACCCCACTTATCCACTTCTATTAGTCTTTCTATATATTGGTTTGGTTTCATTTTAATTCCACTGTCTTCACTTATAGTTTTGTTTTAATTAGTGCAATTGCTCATTAATCATTGCTAATGAAGCAGTTGCCATTGTTTGCTTTACCAACATAATCAATTCCTAGGAGTTCAGATTAATTTACCAGTCTCTTTCCTGATTAATAGTTCAGTGGGTTTCTCAAATAACTGATTTCAACTGAAAGGGATCTGCTAGATATTACATCCTGATCATGTAATACAGAAATAAAAACATACATGCACTCATATAAAAAAAGAGTACATCTGATATGTCCTATGAATGATATATTATTGTTGGAGGATACGCTGGTGTTTCTTTCTTTGCTCTGTTCATTTAATCTGGGTGATGGGGAGACTATATTGGAATCATCATTATTTCATTGTTGTAGATTTTCTTTTTAGCCTCCTTCATCATCTCTTTTTTTACCAACATTAGGATCTGTAACCTATTTTTTTTATCTCCCTGAACAAAGAGTTTGAAATTTTCTATTTAGTTAACAGAACCTGAAATTTTTAAGTATTTCCACTCAAATATAATGGTCAAAATAACTCTGAAAATCAATAACTTGAAAAAAAAAATGATAGTTTGAAAAAAGAAAAAAAATAATGAGATCATCTTCTGGTATATATATTTGTTTGTGCTTGTAAATTGGCTGATGCTAAGAATTTGTTTTTTGACACACACACACACACTTGTGAACATTTATGCTGATAATACAACAGTATAAAAGGTGTACCTCCAAATCCCTAGATGATCAGAGCCCGGCATTGATTGGATCCCAAACTTTCACCAATCTCGCTGAACACGTGTTCCCTCAGGGATTCATTGCTAAAAATGCTGGGAAAATGTTCAGCTCCTCCCTATCCCACTTCCACCTGACTCCTCCTGCTATCCTCTACATTTACAGGCTGAAAATGGAGCTACCTATTCTTCACTTTCCACTCTAAATAAACTCCAAAAGCATCTCCATATCCTTGTGGCTGACAAATTATTTTCCACTCTACAACCTCTTTCACAGATGAGATGTCACAAGCCTCACTGCTTTATCGCTGTTTCCATGGAAAATGTTCAAATTAACTATACCATTTAGTTCCGTCAGTCCTAACTTTCACAGCTAAGACCCACCATGCCACACGAATTGTAGCAAACCACCCTCATTCTTTTTGTATTCATTTGCTGAAATGTAAGATCACTACAATCTTAACCTGTTCAGGTTGAGGGTTAACTATTATCTTTCACGCATATTTGCATAAGTTGTGCCTCATCCTCTGTAAATCTCTACTTAATTTGCCATTGGGCCTTGTACTGGATGAAAATCATTGTTATAAAAAAAATTACCTTTATGAATAGCATGAATATGTACCACATATTTTGATAAAATTGTCTTTTTACTAATATTCCATGGGGTTTAATTGATAAGACTAGGTGAGTGAACATTTAAGCAAAACACTGTCTTATAAATACCTTTTTATTCCTAGATAGTTGTGAGGGTATAAAGCTGTTATACCCATTGTCAAACTTGATAGGAGTCGGCTATATATTCAAACAAAGCCATAGGTTTTTCTATACTGAGAATATTATTTTACTTTGGTTATTTTAAAAGTTTTATGTCTTCCCAAGATATCCATCATCTGCCTCATGATGGTGTCTTTCCACCTCAGATTTACATTAAATGCAAAAGCTGTACTATAAATAACATTGTTATTCTTTTGACCTTTGGTTAAAAAACATGTTGAATGAGCCAAAATAAATTTCTGTTATTGCTTCATACAAGATTGTTGAACTCTTTCATTTGAAGCTAATATCAACCAAATAAGGTAAAAGTTGTTTTTTTAAAGATTAAGTTATAGGTTCTTTAGTTTTGTCTTGTAAAATACATGTGATTATATTTTTTTACACTTTGTGTCATTATAAATATCCAAGAAGCAAGTTATCCAGTTTGAAAATTAATGTTCTGTACAGTTTTTATGTTCACCATCGTTACTGTTCCTGCATCTCTTTCTCTCAACTGATCAGCTGACTGGCATAAAAAATATTTCTAGCGTGTCTGGTAAAAAAGGAAAATCCTTCATTTAGAGGAGAAGGAAAAACTAGAATAAATACTAGTGTTTATATAACTACAAGGCAATTTTCTGGATCATTCTACCTGGCCAGAGGGAAAAAAATCCTGCATTTAATGGAAAAGAATTATTGATTTCTTTCTCTCTCTCTCTCTCTCTCTCTCTCTCTCTCTCACTTTTACATATTTCTCTAGTTTGCTTGTTACCTATAAATAGCTCATGTAGAGCTTGATTAAACATTTGAGGGATAGAAAAAAAAAGGCCTGGGTTATATTTGACCAATTTAGATAATTTTACTGAAAGTTAGCTGAAGAAAGAATATTGATTTCTGCTTTGCCTATCAAAAAATATAGCCTATCAAAGCCCTGGATAAGGGAATAGCAATAATAGATACCACCCACCCACCCATGTATCAATAACCTTTTAATGAGAAAGTTACAGTAAATGGAAACCTCTTATATCACATCTCTCTCTTTTTCTGTTCATATGTTGTTGCTTATCTTTTCCTTTCACAAAACCATATAGATATATAGTATGCTTAACTTTGTCTAACACAGGACTTCCGTAGCGAGGCACTAAGTGAGGATCACTTGAAATTAAGGTTTCAGTTTGTTACTCCATTTCAAATTTTAATGCTAGCATCTGTTTACTTTTTTAAAAATTCTTTATTTTTTTGAGAATGAATATATATATATTAAAATTTTTAAAATCTCCAAACAGTGTATGTTGATCCAGGTTTGAGTTCATTGGTCAGATGTGTCATGTGTAATAAAGCAATAGACAATTATTTTTAAATGTAGGAAAAACTTATGCCTGTTTATATGTGTGTGTATCATGTGTAATAAAAGTAATCTATGCTTATTTTAAATGTAATTGTATATATGCAAAAATAATGCATGTGTCAAGCGTATTTAAACTATAGATGAATTAAGTATGTTTATATGTCGGTAACATTATTATATGTTTGACAAAACAAAATACATTTCCATTCAAAATTATATATATATATACACATGATGAAAACTAGAAATTATTGTTTTTATTTATTTTTTTCAAAATCTGTCTTTTTATCAATAATAATTCTTCAAACAGCTGTGAATAATAAAGATTTGAGTCCCTTTATTCTGTGGCATTGAGAGATTTGAGAAACCTCTTCTGCTCCTGGCTGATTGTTTTTTAGCTTAATTCTTTTATTATTACTTTTTAATATTCAAAATATATGGAGGCACAGTGTAGTTATGGATAGCGGCTCAGATTGAGGAATTGGAGAACTGAGTTTGAATTCCACTAAAGTTCAATAAATTCACTTACTTGCTGATACTTCTGGGAAAGGTATGAACCTACCTCTTCTTCCCCCAGCTATGGGTAAATAGTAGGATAGACTGAATCCTAAAGCCTTTGGTTGCAACACGTCTAAGAGAAGAACAACTCTGTTCAAAACCTGCAGGCCTAGTATACAGACCAAAGGAAACCCATACCATATTTCTTGGTCTATGGCTGTTGGTCAAGAGCTTGGAGAGGAGATGGGTGCCACCAAGCTATCTGAATGGCCACTGAAAGGATCAGAAGGAAAAAGAATCAGTTTATTTTTTTTTTACCTTCAGATTATAATTGATGTAATTGAGGAACTGATGATGATAATAATGAATATTCAAAATATTCATTATGAAGTCTATCCAAGATATATTAAACAGATATTTTCAGTACATATGTGTTTCAAGAATGGTTTAAGAATATCTACTCATTTATTTACTAGGTTTCATATTTCAAACTTCTCTTCTTTGGAAAGATGACATGTTTATCAAGCATCCTTTCCCCAGTATCATTCATTGATACAAATTTGTTAACCTGCAATCCAGTATCCTATTTGCTTTTACCAATAAAAACTAATGAAAACTGTTTTCATTTGAATTTTCTGAAAAGTACTTGAAAATATTTAGTTTAGTAATAAGGCTAAAATGGTAATCTACTTGAAAACTGATTTCAAACTAGTGAAATAAAAGAAAAAATATAAATAAAAACAGACAAATGAGAATAAAAAACTTGGTTAAAATCTAATTCCTATAATGATACATTTGAAGTAAAAAATCAAACTTTTGTCTTGTTGATATAATTTTGATTCTTATGAAATAAAGTTCTTTTTCTGATGACAACAGTTCATTAGTGAAATATGTTAAAATAGAAGTTTTTCAAATTGTCTTTTTTTATTATTTTTAACCTTTAGTGCTCTGTAGGTGACTATTCTTGCCAAAACAAGTTCAATTAGAATTTCTTCTTTGTGTAGTCATGTCTATTTATGGCAACACCTAAAACAATCTTCACTGAAATTGACGGTCTGGCTACTTCACTTTCAAACTACCACACGAACGCAAGTGTCTCTCAAGGCTCTATCCTAGGTCCTACGCTCTTTCTGATCTACATTAATGATCTCCCTGATACCATAAGATCCCAAGTAGGTATGTACGCCGATGACACCACAGTTTACTCTCGCCTCAAAAATCTGGTGTGGGTGACAAAGCTAACCTTGCAGCTGAGCTTGGAAAGGACCTCCAATCCGTAGTGGACTGGGGTAAGAAATGGCTCGTAAATTTTAATGCTTCTAAAACGAAGCTACTATCAATTAATCATCATAGACAATCGCACCACCCCCTATTAGCATGGACCAGGCTTGCCTCCCAGAGAGTAAAACACTACGCCTCCTTGGTCTCACACTTTCAGCAGACCTCAAGTGGAATGACTATATCGAATCCATTGCTAAATCCGCTGCTATGAAAGTTGGTTCTCTGTGCAGAGCCTGGAGGTTTTTCCGTCTGAATCTATCCTGCACATTTATAAATCTACCATCTGCCCGTGCATTGAATACTGTTGCCATATCTGGTCGGGTACCCCTGCTATTCTCCTTGGGCTTCTCGACAAGGTACAGCGGAGGGTCTGTAATGTGATTGATACCAACTTAGCAGACCACCTGCAGTCTCTCTCTCTCACCGGCGCGACGTGGCTTCCCTGTGTCTCTTCTATAAATACTTTCATGACTTCTGCTCCGATGAACTTAGATCACTGGTGCCCCCTAGGTTTGAATTTGCATGAGATACTAGATTAGCAACTAGATCCCACCCTTTTACAGTGAAACCGATAAAATGCAACCGCAACTTCTACTCCAACAGTTTCTTTTCTCGCCCTTCCCGACTGTGGAATTCCCTTCCACATGACTGCTTCCCCAACAGCTACAATCTCCAGGGGTTTAAATGTAAGCTTAATAGACACCTCCTAACAAACTAACTCACTTCCATTCTTTCAAACACTCTTCCCACCCACCCAACTATCTATCACCCCCCCCCTCTGACATTTCCTATATCTAACCACTCTTTCTATTGACCTTCCCCAATGTAGCCCCAAGCGCAATAGTGGCAGTGGAATGCCTTGCTTGGGGTGAAATGATTAACAAAAAAACTATATTTTGAGGTGATTCTATATACAGTAAAAGGAGAAGTAATATTTATAAATGATGCCGTGTTAAATATTAATCAATTTGCTCCAAGCAATGCCACTAAAATGCATAGAGCTACTGAGAGTGAAAAACAATTAAAAAAAAAAAAAGCTAACAAGAGACAAACCCATACTCATGCTCAAGATACTGAGGAGGCATGTGAACCAGACAATCGACAAATCTACTATTCAGAAAAAATTATTAGTAAATAAAATTTCAGAGTTCAGACGGAGATGTTAGTAGATTTTAGATAAGTCAGTAAATCTGTAGCCTAATGGTGAGAAAAAGCATTTATTTTTTCAAAACAAACATTTTATTTCCATATAATCTCCTTCTTTGTCAACGCACTTAATACTTTTATATTACACAATGAAAATTACAGATACAAATATAGTTAATAGCTGTATCAGACTTATTGATCCACTCATTGATAAGTTCAGAATTTCTAAAATTTTTAAAAACTAGAACTTCCCAGGAATTATTATTTTTTTTTTTTAGAATGAAATTCTCAGTATTGTTGAAGTATTGCTAACATTTTTGTAGAGAATTAGAAACACTATATTTGCAAACTAATCATTTAAACTGATTTGTTTGTAAAAATACTTTGATAGAATTTCTTTATTTAATTTTATAGGACTTCATGGTAACTAACTCTTTTTTTAAGAAAATGTTTCTTTTCTTTTTTTTAACAGCAAAGAATAAATTCTTAAGATTTCTTATTCTTGAGCATACAACACAAAACTGGCCATAAGTAAATATTTCTTTCTGGAGCCAAATTCCAACTCTTTGAAGCATTTGGCCTTGTAATTTGTTTAGTTTCCATAAATGCAGGGTGAACTGGAAACTAGATTCTTGTAGAAACAAGTATTTGTTATTTTAAACCATTTTTAAAATAGTGGGAAGTATTTTGTATGTTAAATAATAAAACTTTCAATTTTTCAGAAAGAAATTAGTGAAAGCTATACCTCCTAATAAAACTGTACTTTGTACCCCCATTACCTATTTGCACTTCTCCTTAAAATCTGGTTGCAATCAGTCAATGTATAGCTACTTTAGAGGGTATGATGTATGGATGGATGGACTAACAAAAATCATAGTATTTTATATATACATAGATAATTAACCTGTAAGAAGTCATAACACAGGCTTCAGAGGGTATTTTTATAAAGACATATACACATCCATATTTATAATTTAGACATTTGTTTAATTTGAAAACTAATCATTTAATGTTATAAAAAATAGATACAAAAGCTTGTAGCATTAAATAAATCAACAGTAAATGTTATTCTGTTATCAAAAATTGAATTATACCAGCTAAAACTGAGAAATAATTATACAAGTAACATTTTTTTAGTTTTCTCTGTGTTTCTGATTGTTATAGAAAAACCATTGTTTGTATATCTCTATATTCTTTACTATGCCATCTGCTGTAAATAAGTTTGAGCACTTGTATGTGGGGCTTAGTACTTGGAGAAAATATTTCCTCAAAGATCACTAAAAGCATTCTCTTTTATATTAGCAAACACAAGATCAAAAAAGGCCATATCTGAAGATAACATTTTACTGTCTTCTGTTTTTAGTAGGCAATCTTTATTTTCTGTGAAAAATATTTATGAATTTCTATATATTATCCAAAACTAAACAATTTTATTTTTAACTTGAAACTCAATGTGTGTTTCACTTGTCAGAGAAAATATTAAACATATATTCTATTGTTATGCTTTCACAAAAATTCTCCTTCAATTTGATCATTATCATCATAATAATTATATTTGGAACTGTGCCAAAAACACTGGAATCAAAATTGGATGAATTGGAAATTCAAAGAGGGTGTTGAGAATGTACAATTCACAGCATTGTTGAGCTCTGTTGCAGAAGCATGCTGGAGATTTAAGACTTGCTGTTACTCTTTAGTGATATGTACCAGACATTTGCCTAATCATCATATATTCTTTTATTTTACTAGTTTCACTCAATACAAGCACCAACTGCCACACAAGGAAGAGGGTTACTGAATGAGATTTGTGATATAATCATGTGAGGAGGAAGTAAAAAGTGCAGATTACAAAGATATGGTTGATAGATAAGGATTAACCCTAGATTTGAGATTGTAGCATTCTGGAAGCATCTATGCAGGAGTTTGTTCCACAAAGTAGCAGTTCTTAGGAAGAAACTTTGAGTATAACTGTCTTCATGCCAAAAGAATATATAGGGAATGGGGGCTGATTCAACTCTGTGGATGTAGTAAGGCAAGTCTTGGTTGTAAAAGTCTGAGCTGGTGGCACTAAAGAATTGAGAACGTTAGAACATTTGCCATGGAAGTATCAATAGGATAACAATAGGTTTACAACATTGTGTATGTGGGGGGAGGTGGAATAATCATATAAAGCTAGCATTTGAAGCATAATGTCTTATGTTTTGAAAGACCACATGCACATACTTCTTATATTTCCATTTGTAAACAAGTTATTATGCGACCTAGGTTTCATGAATGGTGTCTTCAGACGATTTTTAATAAGTGATTTTACCATTTACCATTTTCTTTAAGAAGGCTCACGTAATAGTATTTTGTTTTTTTAACACTCACGAAAGGTACATGACTTAAATGGCCAAAATATAATATATTTGGGTTCAACCAAAGACACCTTTAAGACCAAGTGGTTCAATCACAAGTCTCCATTCAAAATAGAAAGCGTAAAAAAACTGTACAAAATTGGCTAGCCACGTGTGGAAATTAAAATCAAAATATGGAAAAAACCCAGACATAACCTTGAGTATAGCAAAAACTGCCAAGCCTTACAACAGTGGCAAAATATCTAGACTGTGCCAAGAAAAGTTAGAGATTATGCTATTCCCTAACAAAAGTGAACTGTTGAATGAAAGAACAGAAATTATGATTAAGTGTAACCATACTAAAAAATACCTCTTAGGTTCACACAACTATAATTCCTTGTAATTTTAAAAATTGCGTGTTCAACCGTGAGCGTTCTTAAAGAAAACAGTAAACAATAAAATCAGTTTTTGCAAATCGCCTGAAGACACCACTCATGGTGGAAACCTAGGTCGCGTAATAACACGTTTACAAATGGAAAATATTCAAAAGTTCTACAATATAATTGTATTGAACACTTTTTAATACAAATGTGCACTGGTTTAATCTTATCATGACCAGAAACTAAGTAATTAAACAATCTTATATATATATATATATATATATAAGGAAATACTGAAAAGTTCTTCGCCAAATCAAGATGCAAATCACATTTAGGATGAGGATTATACCAAAGAACTCACAACTTCTTAAATTTTTGTCAGATGTTTTTAAAACTTGAAGTATTTTTAAACCAACAATTGACTGAAACACTTAATCATAAATTAAATATAGGCACCCCATCAATTTTCTGGCACTCATAATTTCAGAACTATGCCAGATTATCTATTTTGCCAGATCAACAAAATTCACATAACAATTCCCTCATACAACTCTAACCCACTAATTATGCATGTCTCGTATCCCAACTGCATCATCAATCATCAGTGTAAACAATAATTCTGTCCTGATTAAAAGTGGTGCCAGACCATCAGTTGCTGGAAATTTAATGGTGCACCTGCACTAGTTTCATTGTAATTTGTTTTAAAATTTATAGAATTATAAACTAATTTATCCTACTTTCTCTTTTTCAATCAATTTTTCTCCCACCACAAACTAATAGAAAATAATTCACTTTAGTTAGAAGAAAGTAAGGAATCTGTCATAAAGTATAATGTAAAAATATTTTTATATTGTCTACACAACAAAATAAAAATAACAAAACTCATAAATAAAAATAGTAGCAGTATACTGCTTAAATTGATAACTTAAAAATGAATAGATGCATCCAATATTGAGAGTAAACAATCAAGGCCTTCAGTACAAAAAGATACTTTCTGCCAGGTATGTGAAAATAAGTGTTTGTATGTTAAAGTAGATGCTTTTAGTTTCCTTTAAAAAATTGAGTGTTTTTATCTCAAATAGATCAAAAGTTATGGCATTTCAAAAAATCAATCTTAAAACATGATTTCCTTGTTTGTTTGTTTTTTTGTTTTGTTTTTTTTGTGTCAGTACCAAAGGTGAGAAATAATTTTTATAAAGAGCTGGATAAATAATGTAAATAAATATAAGCTAATTTAAAATATGATTTTACATGTAACCTTCTTAGAATATAAACATAAGAAGATACCTGCTTTAATGTTTCTTTTCATTAGGTCTACAAATTGATCATTTATTCCATTCTTTGTCTTTATTTACTTATTTTTTCAGATTGAAATGAGTTTTAGTGTTCTTTTTCAGGTACTGAGTCAGTATGCCATTGACCATGCAGGCCTTCCTCTACAAGGACTAAGTTCTCTATGTCCAAATGTTGTAGACTTAGACTTATCCAGCAACACCCTGGAGGACTGGGCTGAAGTATTACCCCTCATTGCACAACTCCCTAGCCTCAAGTTTGTTAACCTTAGTCACAATAAACTCAAGAACTACAACGTGAGTAAAAGTTCAAGTAGATCATATTTACAATTCACAAATAAATTTGATTTAAAGTCAAATTGAAAAAAAAAAGCAAAGAAACACTCTTGACATAAAGTTGATATATTTTTCATGGTGCACTAACTTTATTAAAAACTGATTCATTTAAAAGGTTTAAGTTTTTTAAGTTATCATAATTTAAATGCCATAAATTTCAGCGTACAAGTCAACCCAAGGTTTTTAGCTCAAAATTCTGAGTTAGGCTTATATCTATTGTATAGGATAACCTCCCCACAAAGAAAATACATACAGTAGGCTACCAGTGACACTTAAGCTTACTGGTAAATGAATTTATGCCATGGTATGCAGTAACTTGTGCCAAAACTACATAAGGTCACACCCTTACCTGTATATTGAGATACTAACCATAATATATGTGTTGTATAGCAAACAACCTACAATACTCAACAGTAAGTACCATATATTGTGTTTAATCAATGAATAGAATACTGAATTTATGTTACTATTTTATTATTTTATATTAGTTTATGTGTTAATATGCCAAATATATTCACCAAAAACAAGTTTTTTGTGGGATATATTTGTGGCAGCCTGCTGGAGGTATGGTAAGTGGTGTACAGTAATTGTTAGGAGTGCTGCTGTCCGACATGTTTACAACTTGACCCATAGTTCTGGAAAAAAGTTTTAGGCTTGAACATTTGACTTGTCCACTGCAATTTATGGAAACAAATTTCATAAAAATTGGAATTTGTGCTCTAAAAGAGAATCCTTTTATTTCTTTTTTATTTCTTGGACATTTTTCATTTTTAAAGCCATATTAAGATTTAATTTTCCTCAAAACTTAAGTTATAAACATTCCAAGTTCTAATCAGACAAATGAATTCCTCCTTTGAATTCTTTATGGTGTTACAAACACAGTCTTTGCTAATCCATTATTTCTTTCAGTGGATAATCAATAAGAAAAGAGGTGAAAAAAATGAAATTTATTTCTTCAGAAACATGGTCATAAAGATGCCAATGAGATCGGTCTATTTTTGGCAATGCTTAATTTTATTCTATGTGCAGTGTCCCTTTAAGATGTGTGTGATCAGGCTCTCCACAACTTTCTATCCTTTGTAGTTCTAAGCAATAATTGTCTTTTTACTATCCCTCCCAGATCTTGTTCTGCCATCCATTTACACAATCTTGTTAAGTAGGTTATTCAGTATTTTCATGAGCCTTCCCACAAAGGTGGGATGTGGCACAAGGCTGATTTTACTATGGGGCTTTCTGAGACGCATATGCTTGGGCAAAAACTACCTGGAGACCACACATATGCAAGGTCATGCCCTTGACTATTTATCCTAGATAAAACTCTGCCTTTTGACATAGTCTCATCTGTGTTCCTCTCCATCCGAAGACAGTGGGACTGACAAGGTTGAGTATGGGTGGAACTCAGTCGAGTAGATTATTGTTAGGTAAATTATTCACTGTTTCATTCTGTCCATGTTGCTTTCAATGTGTCCTGTGAGTGTCAATTTTTCCAAGCTATCTTTGTGTACTAGAGTTTTCAAATCTCTTTTCTTAACATCTGGTTGGTTTAATAATCACTATTTTTCTGTTACATTTTCTGAAGAAATATGCTTAATTTTTTTTTTTTCCATATAAAAATTATACACCTGTCAAAGGTTGGAATTCTATCAAGAACAAAAAGAAGTTTTAATTGTGCAAACAAAATTCAGAAGATTTCATTTTAATGTTAAAAAGAATTGACATTTAATTCACACTTCTGTTATAAATGATATTCCCTTCAAAATTTACTTGGTCCAAACTTTCAGATTGCTAAAATAAAATTATTCAAATTTAGTTTATTTTAAACTTTGAATTAATTTTTTATTAGTCAACAGTTTTTTAGACAAAGAGATCTTTTGAATATTACAAATTCATTTTATATATGATTTAAACAAGCAGAATGTTATTTTCCAAGAAATAAAATAGATTTAAATTTTTGTGCAATGAATGTCTTAGTATTTTAAATTTATTCTGTTTAAATATCAATTTTGCTATTTTTCCCCATATAAATATTGTCTTGAATGTTATTTTTTAATTTGTATTTATTTTTCTTTCAGAATTATGTTCAAAATTGGCTCTTGCCACTTCCTACAATAGAAAATTTTGTTCTGAATTCAACAAATACCAATTGGGAAGATGTATTATGTTTAAGTCAGCATTTGCCTGCTCTAAAAGATCTCCATCTTTGTAAAAATGGTTTGTTTCGTTTTTATTTATTCAACTTTTGTCTGTCTTTTATTATATATTTCTCATGCCTGGCTAAATTAGATTTTTCTCATATGTTTGACATGCACAGAAATAGCATTTCTTAAATTTAAAGAGATCTATTTTTAAGGTGTAACTATTACATTTTGTTATAGTTTAATCAAAAAATTTAAATTATGCTATTAAAGAAATTTTAGGTTCAATTTTGAAAATAACAATTTTAGCTCTTTGATAAATATAGTAACAATTCATATAAGAAGCAAGAATTCTGTTCGTGTGTTGAATGGTTGGCCTTAAAGATCAAACACTAGGCTACACAATCTCTAAGCCAGCTGAACAGTTTTTCTTTGATATAATTCTCATTAAACAAAAAATTATTGCAAACATCAAGGTTAATATTTGATAAAATAATAAAAATTATAACTATTTTACAACTGTATAAGAATTAGTTTTACCTAATTTTTTTTATAGCTGAGAGGAATTTTATTGTGTCTGGGTAGGTCTGGTTTCTTTCAGGTTCCTTTCCATTAGTTATCTTGTTTTATGCCATCTGCTGAAAAGCTCATATAAAATATTAATGTAAAGGTCTTCAATATATAAAAATATTTTCAGAGACTGCAGAAACTTGTAAGCTCTCTTTGGGCCCAGTAACCTAAAATGATGCATCCCCTGTATGTATCATTTGTAGATCCTGCTTCTACATATTCAATATTAACAAATTCATCTTTTGATTTTAGGCTACACTCACTTGGATTGTACCAATTTGGATAAATTGCACCAAATTGAAAGCATGTGGCTCAACGATAATCATCTAAGTTGGTAGGTTTGGCTTCTTTTTATACTACTTATCTGGTTTGAAGTAATAATTTTGACTGAATGAAATGAAAATTATTACAAAAACCTTCAGAATATTTTCAGTGTTTTCAATTTTTGCTACACAAAATTCTCTTTTTAGTCAAAAATTTTCATCGCTAATAACATAAAAAAAATCATTTTTTTTTAAAAATCCCTAAGTTTGCAAACTAAACCTTTGTCAAACTAAATTAACTTGTTAATCAGTTGTATATTCTTTCTTACAATCTGACAACACTCACCTCCCCTACCGATCTTGTTAAGTAGGTTATTCAGTATTTTCATGAGCCTTCCCACAAGGTGGGATGTGGCACAAGGCTGATTTTACTATGGGGCTTTCTGAGACGCATATGCTTGGGCAAAAACTACTTAATTTAATTAATGTAGTCTTTACAGCTAAAACTCACTATGCTATATCCATGGTATCAAATCACTCTCATTTCCTCTGTATTTCATTTGTAAGGAGGAAGTTCCACTCAGCTTTTTTCAAAAGAACTACTACATTGTGGAACAGACTCTTGCATGGATGCTTCCCTGAGCACTGCCATTCCAACCTCTTCAAATCAAGATTCAATAAACTTCACTTCCTACTACCTCCTCTTTCAATCATATTACACACCTCATTCAGTAACACCCTACTTTGAGTGGTTCTCAAGCCTTGTACTAGGTAAATTTTAATTTTTTTTAAATGTAGCCTATTACATAATTCAAATGCAGTGGAATCTTTGGCAAACCAGTTTTTGTTTTGTTTTAATTAATGATTCTCCTTTGATGTTAAATACTGAAACACAATGATGTACAATTTCTTTCTGGTCCAATTCACTATTGCAAATAGAATTGTACATTAACTTATAGTGTCAGAATCCAGTTGAAGGGAACATCAAATTTAAATAAGTTGTGGGGAGAGTCTTGTATTTTCTTGTTTCATATCTAGAAGTTTAGTTTTATTATCTGTTTTAGCAAAAATTAAACAATATGGGTTTAATTTTGAATTCCATAAATTTATTTTCTTTGAGAAATGTTCTTGCTGTTAAAAATGCTTTTTATATTTCTTAAGCAAAATTGTAGATAATTTTGATAGCAATATTATTTCTATATTACAACTTTAATTCACCACAAAATAACCCATCTGGTTCCAGAATCCATATTTAATATATTAAAAAAAAGTTATAACAAAGTAATAAGAAGCAGATGTTGCTCTTTGTGTTCGTCCATTAAATTGGGGCTTTAACACCTTTCACTGCTGTGGGATTACTTAGACAGCTTTACAAAATTTATGAGACAGAGAGAGAGACATTGATTAATTGATATTTGTATTGATATATAAATGACTACCCAATTAGCATAGTAAAGGCATGGAGACTATATAAATGCCTAAGTAGTAAGGGGAGGAGGAGAATATGATACGCGAGATTAACAATTACCACTGGACTGAAAAAATATGAAGGAAATTATATTTATTTAATGTAAAATACACAATTTCTTAACTGTAACAACTATCACAAAATAAAATTTTCTATTTAGAAAGTTCTCTGACTGAAAAAAAATGAACATAGTCTTTTTGTGAGAAGGAGAGAAAGTAAAGTTGGGAGACAGGATCAAAGGGAGTCCGCTGTTGCTTCGGTGAAAATGAGGACGACAATGACAACGAGGTTGACTTGTCTCTTTACTGTTATCAGTTATTCTGCTAATTTGAATGGATGTCTGGCTTATATGGCTTCATGTAGGCTGCAGAAGCCTATGTTTATCTGTTGGCAGGAGCTGATTTTATTGGCTATTTGTTATTTTTTATTAACTTGAAAATTTGAAATATGTTTGAAACCGGAAGGCTGCATAGTCTTTATGTGGTATGTTTATTTTTGTCACTTGATCTTATGATTTGAAACAGTTAACATCCACTTACTCTACAAGTTAACAGTGTAAAATATTCCAATAAAACTTCAGCCATGTTTAGGAAATTCTACAATATACACAAGAACCTTTTTATTAAAAAAATAAATTGATGGTCTTCATTAAAATGACTAAAATCTCTCTCACTCACTTTTTAAATCCATTGCCACTAAAGCAATTGTAAAAAGATAGAAGTATAAAGAATGAGATAAGGAAAAATGACCACAACTAGCAATAAAACACTGAAACTAGACAGTCGATTTAGTGAGACGTAATGGTAACAAAATCTTTATTTGAAATTACTCATCTTTATTTACTGTTCTGGAAGATTTGTTTTCTTTATGCTCTGTTCATTTTTAAAAGCTTCTTAAAAAAAGTAACAAGTCATACAATTTGTGTCATTTTCTTACCCATCAATGAATCACATTTCAAAAAAAAAAACTTTGTGTATTATATATTGGTTCTTTTCTTTGCTTCCTTACTACAGAAGCTTGTGTGTAGGTTAAAAGTAGGTTGACACTTTGACCGTTAGGGATAAAAATAAAAAAGAAAAAAGGAAAAAAAGAAAATATGTATTCCCTAAAAATAGAAACTACTGGCCAAATTTCAAAGTGAATTTTTATTCTGATTAGTTAAAAGGAACACATACATAAATTTTATATCTTCCCACATTAATAGAAAAAAAATTTTTTTTTTTTTTTTTTGTATTTAAATGTAAATAACTTTCACATCCAACATTGTCTGATGACGAGATAGAGATCTCGAAACATCGAAATTTCCGTGTCACAATGTACTTTTAATTCATAATTATATGATTATATATATTAGGACCTTGAATAAGTTTTCACTGATTTTTCATGAAAAGTAATGTTTTATTTACAAAAATTAGTAAGAAACATCACTAAAAGTATTGTCCACTACTAGCCACTACCTTTTCCCATCTTTCTGGCAGCATTTAAATTTCAGTTAAAAGAACATGTCTTTTGAGGCTAACTACAAGTCAACCCATTTTTTTGGCATCTTTATTATAAAAATTAAAGTGCTATTCATCCAGAGCATGTGCCATCAATTGAAACAAGTGATAATCATTTGGGACAATGTTTGGTGAATAGGGCAGTTGGGATAGGACTTCCCATTTAGCATTTTCAAGTAGGTTTTCACCCATTTTGCAACATGTGGCCTAGTGTTGTCATGCTGCAAAATCAGTTTGTTGTGTCTCTGCTTGTATAGTGCTGGTTTTTTTTTTCTTTGATGCTTAGATCAAACACATCACTTGTGGTTGATAACAATCACTTGTGATGGTTTCAGTCGGTTTGAGCAGCTCATAATAAACTACACCCAGCTGATCTCACCAAATGCAGAGAAGAAGCTTCAAAATATGGATATTTGGCTTTGCCACCAATGTTGATGCATTGCTGATCTTACCTCATGATCTTCTATACTTAGGGTTATTGTAGTATATCCACTTTTCATTGCCAGTCACAATACAATGCAAAAAACCTTTCCTTTTCTGCCACTGAAGCAGCTGTTTACACGTGACAAGATACTGTTCAATGTCTTTCAGCTTCAATTCATATGGCATTTAATGTCATTGCTTTTGAATCATTCTTAATGCTTTCAAACATTTTGAATCTGTTGTATGGTCAACTAATGATTCTGCAAGTTCAGCTTGCACCTGACATGAGTCTTCATAAAGTAATGCTTCCAATTCTTCATCTTCAAACTTTTTCAGTGTGCCTGAGCATTCTTTATTTTCAACATTAAAATCATTATTTATAAAGTGCCTAAATCAATCTCAGCATGTTGTTTCCAACCGAGCATGGTCACCATAAGTCTTAGCAAGAATTCTGTGTGCTTCAGCTGCAGATTTCTTTTGAATAAAGTAGTGCAGTAAAATTCCTTGCAAATACACTTTCTTTAGAACAAAACCCAACATGTTTAATACTATGAGGAACAAAGTTGTTTACACTTCAGTGATATGACATACATTGAATTTCAAGCTTGCTTATAGTAGTTCCTTATAGACGCGTTACCATCTGAAACTACTTGCATGCACTTCTAGGAACGCCATCTGTTGGGAATCAATAAGAGCTTATTAAGGTCCAAATACACACACACAAGCCATGCTAATAGTTTGGTGATGAAATTTAGAAATTTTCACAATATGGCAACACCATTATTAGGTTTTCATTTTTCTGAGTAATGTTCTTTATTTTTGGATTTGACAGTTTTTGGGTAGACCATGCTAATAGCTTTTAAAATAAAGTAGCTCTTCTAGACAATTATTGGAGAAAATGAAGGATAATGATGCATATTAAGCCTACCTTGAACATATATTTAACTGAAAGCCATAATATAAAATTTACTGGCATAATGAATTACTTGGCTATACGAGTGCCATTTTGATAGATTTCAAAAATCCTATTAAACATGGAATGTATCAATTTTTTTTTTTAATACGTATGCTGTAAGAGTCTAGGAATGCTTGCGTGGACCTGGAAAAATTTGAGGGAGTGCTGTCATACATAATTACTAGAGTCCTTATAAGTGACAGTGGTATGTCATCTAGCCAGAGGTCCTAGACATCCTTCAGGAGATTGCACTAGGTAGCTGCAGTTACTTTAACTCCTTCAGCTACTCTACCTGGGCTAACAAATCTGTCCCCAATGATACCAGCTCACAACATGACTCCGCAGTCTTGTTGTTGACATTATAAACACTGGTGACACTCATCTCCAAAATAGATCCAACCATTTGCCAAACCGTCATGTCCATCAAGGGTTACCTTGGTCTCATCAGTGAATACAACATCATGTACTTCTGAGCTGATTGGATCCTCAAATTCCTGTGTCAAGTCATTAAAGGTGACAATTTCATATAATAATTGACCCACAGATGCAATTTCCAGTGGTCTTTGGTACAAGAGGAACTCCAGCAGCAGTGTAAATGGCAGTTTGTCTGGGTGTCTCACATTACTTGGGGCTAATTTTTCTTAAACATGTAGGTCTCACAATCGGATTGTTTCTTGTTTGTTTGGAGAAGGAATTGTCTGTGTCCACATGTTGACAATGTCTCTATAATGACATGAAGAGAGATGCCTTTAGCATTTTCCTTGATGATGACAGACCTTTCTTTATCATTGAGGCCTTTTCCACATCCTATTGTTCTTAGAGAGGAGAGAAGCTATTAGTGTGGTTGACCTAAAAACTTTTGAATCTGAAATTAAAAAAAAAATAAAGGACATTTATATAGAATACCTAACAATGGTATTGCCATGTTGTGCAAGCCAGCTAAGAAAGATTTTATAAAAATCAATTCACAAGAAATTGAGAAATCCTAAATTTCACCACTGAGCTATTAGCATAGTTTGGTGAGTGTGTGCGCACACACACACACACACACACACACACACACACACACACACACATATAAGGCAATCTGTGTGTCTGTATGTGACTGTTCCCTATTCTCGCCATTGAAACTTTCTAGGAACACATATCTACAGGGAAGCCAGGTCGACATACTTTTTGAGTTTAAGTCCAGCAATTTTTCCCTTTCGCACTTTGTGGGCAATGGTGCAGATTGTTTACATTTGCTCTGTAAAACATCTAAGATGGTTGCTAGATTACGTCACAGAAATCAAATCACACATCATACGCGACTAAAATATTCTTTTATTTTAATGAGCCTTTATATTTAATTTTTTATTCTAGCAAATATTCACCTACACCACATAGTAAGCTAGTGAGTACATCATACACAGTTCAAAGCTAACAAGCAACAAACAAATGACAGATTGTTTCTCATTGCTTTTACAGCACACAATGTGCCCATATCTGCTAGTGCACAGAGGAGTCATCATAGGTTAATTGTAAGGGAGTACTGTTCTTTCATGACAATACCAGGCTTCATATGGTGCATGTAGTCAAGGATGCCATATGGATGGTGAATTGGCTGGGAGACACTGTGCTAATCAACTTACTCCCCCTAACCTTGTGCCAACAAGTTACTATCTCTTCCATTCCCTAACTAACTGCCATCATAGGAAATCCTTCACAAATAAGCAGACTTGCAGTAGGCACACACACTTTGCATTCAAGACACTTGATTTTTCTGCCAGGGCATTACACGGCTGGAGGTATGTTGGCAAAAAACTCTGGATGCTAAGGGTTGACAGTATGTCAAATTTGCTATATAGTCTTTTTTTTTTTTTTTTTTTTTTTTTTTTTTTTTCTATTAAATATAAAAGGCAAGGTAATTTTGATTACCTTGTAGTTTCAAAAAGAATGTTAGGAGCTCTTGCACACACCTAATAAAATAGAAAATTTATATATTAACTAGCTGTACCCAGCCATGCGTTGCTGTGGCTCAGTTTGGTTAAATGGAAAAAAAGAAGAGAAAAAGCACTCATTTAATTTCCCAATACTTGTGGGTACACAATATTTTTAATTGTTTCATTGTCTGTGCAGATATAGAGATTGTCTGGTTTGCAGAGTCGTGTCTGTCGTTGATCTGCTGTTTCTCATTGACGTCTTTCAGCCAGTCTCTGCCTGCCACATTCATTCTGTTGAGAACGAAACAGATCTAAAGCTCCAGAATGCGATTGCCATGCTCACAATCATGCATCCTCAAGTCTGGCTGCACGGCACTCTGCTGTTTCCTCGGCATGTATCTGACCCATTCTTTGCCTTCTTCGCTCGTTTGCTGATGCCTGTTCTTCCTCACTTTGATTTGCAAATACTTGTTGCACTGCTTCCGCTTTGCAAGTACGATGACCTAAGTTTGACCTTCTGCAAGGCATTATTGTTATGAATTGAAGCAAATTTTTTGCACTGAGATTAGGAATCTAAAAAAAAATTGGCCAAAATCGCCATTTCAAAATTTTAAGTTCCCCCTCCCGCTTCATTTTTGACTATATAGGAAGGACAAAAGAAAGTTTGGATTTTTCCGCTTATTTTGAAAAAGAAGTATTTCTGAAAAAAGCCAAAACAACAAAAAAGGGGACTTAACCCTTGATGCTTAACAAAAGCAAAAAAAAAATGGGGGATTGATTTTACTATGAAAGTGAGCATCCCCAGAAAAATGTTAAATTAATAAATTTTTTGTAATTTTTTTTTTTTTTTTTTTTTTTTTACATGAAAGTTTAGTGCCTTATCAATAATATGTTAAAAAAAAAAATGAAAACTTTTTAAAGAGAGGCTGTCGTTTAGGCCCAACAAAAAAGAAATAAAAAATCGCTTAGGTTAAGAAGAAATAAATGGAATAATAATTTGTTGAAAAAAAAAATGAATAGAAAACTTTAAAAAAAAAAAAAAAAAAAAGGAAGGGATTTCTATTGTTTACACTTGCCAAAACAGAAATAATAATTAAAAAAAAAAACGCCCCGTTACCTTAGATGTGGAGTTTTCCTATGTTTTCTATGAAATAATTAAGTTGTCTGTAAAGGCGTCCATATTGAAATGAAAGTTTTTTGGTTCGGCTGTAATTGACTTTGCAAAACATATATTTTTTAATATAAGGTATATGCTATAGTAAAATTTCAAAACAGTTGGTGCAGCCGTTTTCTAGATTAGCAGATAGTAACAAATGGACAAGTACATTTTTATTTACATAGAATTTTAAACATTAACATTTTAAAGATGGCAGTAACATTGGAGAATTGACTAATCCAATTAGTAATCTAATTAGAAACACTTTTTTTTTTTTTTTATATAAGCCTACAATTAAGATTTTGATAACAGAAATATTGCTAAATGTCTTAATTTTTTTTTATGAAAATCAAATTATCCAAATGTCTTAAATGACATATTCTCATAGTATGAGTTTACTTGTACTGTCAAAAAATGATGGAATATTTGAACACTTTGATAATTGTATTATAATAGAGAGAGTGGGGGAGATTCAACCCGTAATTAAGTGGTTATAAATCCAGAATTTATTTTGGCAGTTGTAAAAATACAAACTGCTTCGTCAGACAAAAAAAATCAAATGTTTTAATTTAACTCAGAATAATAATAAAAAAAATAAAAAAATTTAGGTTAACACAGAGGAAATATTGAGGTAAGGTGAGGTGTATACAGTTTAACATTGAGGTTAAACCATGCTGGAAATGTCACAAAAATTAAAGGACATAAACACCAAACCACATATATACAAAAAAAAATCTTAAATAAAAAAAAAAACAATATACAAAAACAAATGAAAACCGATAAAACTGCACACAAAACACACACACAACTATAAGAGGCCATACATGCACGCAATAATATACACACATTAATAACACAAAACTAAAACTAAAAATAGCCAAACTAAAGTAGAGATACAAATATTTACAAGGGAAAAAGATTCACAAAAATTATAGAAAGAAAATTCACTAAGACAAGGAGAAATATTAAATACAAACATAAAAAAAGAGCCTATATAGTAAAATATAAATTAGTCACAAGTAATTAACAATCACAAAAACCAAAAAATTATAAACAGTAAAAGATGTAATATTTAAACAAAGTGTGATTTGTAGGAAAATGTCTGCTCAAATCTGTTTTCACTGATTGCTAAAGTGGGAACCAAAACAATGCTTCACTTGAGACTTCATTCCCTGCACACTGTAAGCAACAGTACTTTCCATCTCTCTTTCTCTCGAATATAGGTGTAGCTTTCATGATTCTCAAAAACCAAGTGGCTTGAAACTAAAAGTTAGCTCTTTTTATTCCTTCTCGGTCTTGAGCAAGAAACCAAGATCTCTCTCTTGAACATTCTTCAACATTGATTTGCCAAAGCTTGCCCTGTGGGTCCATGATGTCTACAAGCGCATGTACAAACAATCTGCCTTCTCCTGCTTCAGTGAGGTAAGTCTCCACCATAAAAAGAGAGCAGATACACAATAGAAAAAATTAGGAAAACAGCTGAATTTGCTAGAAAATTACTGGTAAGAAAAAAGTCCAGTCCAACAAAAAAAATAAATTTAAATAACATGTTTAGTAGGATTGGACTTTTTGGGTCCGATGAAGCAGCTTTTTTTTTTTTTTTTTTTTTTTTTTTACAACTGCAAAAATAAATACTGGATTTATAACCATTTAGTTATGTGTTGAAATTTTCATCTCTATACATCATATTGCTCACGATAATATCTATTGAGCTCTATATTTTTATCTATTTCATATTTTAAATTAATTTGAGAAACTTTCTGGATTGTTCCCTCTGTTTTTACAGGTTTTTTTATTATATTCATATATATAATGTGTGTGTATGTTTAATTATTTATTTGAACATTATTTTAATAAAAAATTTTTTGTATCTGAGTAGACACAGTTTTTAATTTTCTTTACAACAAATAAATTAAATATGTCGATTGTTAATCCATTTCATAAATCACCTGAAATTTCCATAGTGTGTGTGTATGTATGTATATATATATATATATATATATATAATGGACTCTTCCATCGATTTTGATGTATGAGTGTCTAAATCAGTTCGAATGTTTATGATGGTTGTAAGATTTCAATTCTGCAAGTGATTTACAGACAAGACCAC